>PVJI01003172.1:0-129072 GCA_004026765.1 Micronycteris hirsuta
TTTTTACACTGAGATTCAATAAATACTGAAAATATAGATTATTCTAATCTTATAAAGCCATCACATGTATAGAGGAGAAAAAAGGAGTTCCCTCTAAGTCATTTCATAAGAATGTTATTAACCTGATTTCAAAGCTTGACAGGGATTGCATGACAAAGGAAAAGTACAAGGCAATCTCTGTCATGAATACAGATACAGGAAGATCCAAGCTACATGAACCACCTCCCAGGACCAAACTGGAATTATAACTAAATTAAAGAAAATTCACACTGAATAACCAACTTAATATAAGCTGGAGAGAAGCCTTATAACCAAGAACTTGGGGAAGAAACCACACCACCACAATGAGACTGGTAGGAAGTGCAAAGGCTCAAGAGGGCTAGCTGGGTTCACACAAGCAGCAGCTGAAGTTCTGGAGGGATATTTCAGCAGCCAGGGGAGAGTTTCCCCTGAGAAATGTGAGGTCAAAACCCCAAGTTGGGTCCCCAGCTTACAGCACCACAACCAGGAAAGGAACCCAATTAACATCTGGCTGTAAAAAGAAATGTGGTTTCTGTCCACCAGAGTAGATGGCTAGAGATGCAAAGAGCCTTTTGAAGGGCCAACACACAAAATTTCATTTGTAGCCAAAATTTGTAAAATTTCATTCTTACCCTGAGGTTCGGCAGAGAGAGGGCAGAGCAGACTAGAGCCAAGTGAAGAGTCTGGAGTTGGTGGCTCCGGGGAAAGAGCTGAGGGGTCAGCTGCTAGGATCCTGTGCTGAATCATTCCCCATTCTTGCAGACGCCATCTTTCTCAGGCAGAATACTCCCATCCATGCAGCATCAACCTGGGGGAAAGCAATAGCCCCACCCACAGGAATCCCTGTCACCTCACCCTGTGGAATTGAAGCCTGACTGCTGAGGAGTACACCTGGAGGCACTGTCAGTGATTAAGACTAACAGAAAGCCTGCAGACAGAAACAGATCTCTGGGAGTCTTGAGACTTTAGCTGACCCTTCCTTGGGCCCTGTTCTAGTAAAAGCTGGCCTTGGTGTGAAGCTTGGTTCATGCTCCACACACCAAGGCCCAGCAGAGGGAGCCACATGATGTGACTCATTGATACTTCCAAAAAGGTTGTCCAGGGACAGGCACAGATAGTGTCTGACATAGTACTGCACCAGAGTCTTTGCAGATCTACCTAAATTATGGAAACAATCAAAAAGAGGCATCCTAACTGAGAAGACAAAGAAACAGACCCTAATGAAAGAACAAGAGAGTTCTCCAGAAGAAGAGCTAAATGAAATGGAGGCAAGGAATTTATCAGATATTGAGTTTAAAGTAATGATTATAAGTGTGAAAAAAGACAGAGATACCATAAAAAGAACCAGTCATAAATTAAGAATACAATATCTGAAATAAATAATACCCTGTAAGAAATAAACAGTAGGTTCAATGAAACAGAGAATCAAATTAGTGATATGGAAAACAAGGTAGAAAAAATAAAAAACAACCAAGCAGATCAGCAAAAAAAAAAAAAAATTAAAAAATAAGGAGAGTTTAAGAAACATTTGGGACAACACATCCATAACAACATCTATATCATGGGAATACCAGAAGGAGAAGAGTATGAACAAGGGATTAAGAAACTATTTGAAGAAATAATTACCAAAAACTTTCCTAATCTAGTGAAGGAAAGACACACAAGCCAGGAAGCAAAGAGAGTCCCAAACAAGATGGATCCAAAGAGGCCCATACCAATATACATCATAATTAAAATGGCAAAGTTTAAAGACAAGAAAAGAAATTTAAAAGTCACTAGAGAAAAGCAGTTACTTATCTACAAGAGAGTTCCCATTAGACTTTCATCTGATTTCTCAACAGAAACATTTTTGGCCAGAAGGGATAAGCATGAAATATTCAAGGTGATGAAAAGCAAGGACCTACAATCAAGGCTACATTACCCAGCAAGAGTATCATTTAAAATTGAAGAATAATTCAGAAAGATTCCAAGACAAAAAAAAGCTAAAGGGGTTTGTTACCACCAAGCCAATATTACCACAAATGTTGAAGGGCTTCCTGGAGAAAGAAAGAAGGAAAGAAGGAAAGACAGACAGAAAGAGAGAGAGAAAGAGAGACAGAGAGAGAGAGAGAAATAAAGAAAGAGAAAGAGAGAGAGGGAAAGAAAGAGAAAGAGAAAGAAAGAAAGAGAGAAAGAATAAATATGAATACAAATAAATATCAATAAATACTTTAAATGTAAATGGCTTAAATGTTCCAATCAAAGGACATAGGGAAGCTGAACAGGTAAGAAAACAAGACCCATATATATGCTGTCTCCAAGAGACCCACCTCAGAACAAATTATACACAGACTAAAAGGAAAGGAATGGAAAGATATTTCATGCAAATGGAAAGAAAAAAGCTGGGGTAGCAATACTTATATCTGACAAAGTAGACTTTAAAAATAAGGCTATAGTAAGAGACAAGAAGGACACTACATAATGATAAAGGGAGCAATCCAGCAAGAGGATATAACCCTAGTAAATATTTATGCATCCAACATAGGAGCACCTAAATGTGTAAAGCAAATCTTGATTGACATAAAGGGAGAAATTGACAGAAATACAATCATAGCAGGGGATTTTTAACTCCCCATTGACTTCAATGGATAAATCCTCCAGACAGAAAATCAGCAAGGAGACAGCAGCCTTAAATGACACACTAGATCAAATGTATTTAATTGATATTTTCAGAATATTTCACCCCAGAGCAGCAGAATATAGATTTTTTTCAAGTACACGTGAAACATTTTCTAGGATAGACCACATATCAGGGCACTAAACAAGTCTCAATAAATTTAAGAAGATTGAAATCAAATCAAGCATCTTCTATGACTAAAATGCTATGAAACTGGAAATCAATCACAAGAAGAATATCATAAAATACAGAAAGACATGGAAGCTAAAAAACATGTTATTAAACAATGAGTGGGTCAACAGTAAGATCAAGGATGAAATCAAAAGATACCTTGAAACAAATAAAAATGAGAACACAACAATCCAAACTCTGTGGGACACAGGAAAGGCAATTCTAAGAGGGAAATTCATAGCATCACAAGCCTACTTTAAGAAACAAGAAAAAGCTCAAATAAACAATCTAACTTTACACTTAAAGGGATTTGAAAAAGAATAGCAAAGCTCAAAATGAGTAGAGGGGAGGAAATAATAAAGATCAGAGTAGGCCCGGCTGGTGTAGCTCAGTGGATTGGTCCCAAAAGGTCCCGGTTCGATTCCCAGTCGGGGCACATGCCTGGGTTGCAGGCCAGGTCCCCAGTGAGGGCCATGTGAGAGGCAACCATACACTGCTGTTTCTCCCTCTCTTTCTCCCTCCCTTCTCCTCTCTCTAAAAATAAATAAATAAAATCTTAAAAAAAAAAGAAAAAAGATCAGAGTAGAAATAAATGAAATACAGTCTGAAAAAAACAATACAAAAGATCAATGAATCCAAGAGCTGGTTCTCTGAAAAGATGAACAAGTATGAAAAACCTTTAACAAGACTCATTTAAAAAAAAGGAGAAGACCCAAATAAATAAAGTGAGAAGTAAAAGAGGAGAAATGACAATGACACCAAAGAAACACAAAGGAGTGTAAGCAAAGCTATATGCCGACAAACTGGACAACCTGGAGAAAATAGATAAATTCCTAGAAACATGCAATCTTCCAAAACTAAAGCAGGAAGAATCAGAGAATTGAATGCACAGATTATACCTAGTGAAAATGAAGTGGTAATCAAAAAACTTCCAAGAAACAAAAGCCCTTGACTGGACAGCTTCAGAGGTGAATTTTACCAAACATTCTGAAAAGGACTGACCCCTCTCCTTCTCAAACTATTTCAAAAAAAAATTCAAGAACAGGGAAGGCTCCCAAGCTTATTTTATAAGGCCAGTATTATCCTACTTCCAAAACCATATAAAGACAGTACAAATAAAGAAAATTGTATCCAATATCCCTGATGAACAAAGATGCCAAAAAACCTCAATAAAATATGAGCAAACTGAATACAGCAATACATCAAAAAGATCATACACCATGATCAAGCAGGATTTATTCTAGGAATACAAGGTTGATACATTCACAAATCAATAAATGTGATACACCACAAAAACAAAATGAAGGATAAAACCACATGATCATATCAATAGATGCAAAAAGCACTTGATAAAATCCAGCACCCGTTTATGACCAAAACTCTCAAAAAAGTGGGAGTAGAGGGAACATACTTAAATATAAATAAGGCCATATATGACAAACACACTCCCAGCATCACACTCAAAAGCCAAAAACTACAGTCATTCATAAATCAATAAACAACAAGTGCTGGTGAGGCTGTGGAGAAAGAGGAACACTTTTGCACTGTTGGTGGAAATGCAGATTGGTGCAGCCACTGTGGAAAACAGTATGGGGTTATTGCAAGAAAAATAAAACATGGAACTGCGTTATGACCCAGCAATTCCACTTCCGGAAAATTTATCTCGAAGAAACCCAAAACACTAATTCGAAAGAATATAAACACCCCTGTGTTCACTGCAGTGTTGTTTACAATAACCAAGATTTGGAAGCAGCCCAAGTGTCCATTGGTAGATGAGTAGATAAAACAACTATGGTGCATTTATACAATGGAATACTAAGGAGCTGTAAAAACGAAGAAAATTTTACCCTTTGTGACAGCATGGATGGACCTGGAGAACATTGTGCTAAGTGAAATAAGCCAGTCAGAGAAAGACAAATGCCATGTGATTTCACTCATGTGTGGAATGTAATGAACAAACTGAACTAACAAGCAAATAGAGACAGACTCACAGATACAGAGCAGCTGACAGCTCTGAGGTGCAGGTGGGGAGTATTGGGGAATCATGCAAAAATAAAAAGGACTCTTAGACATGGACAACAGTGTGATGTTTAAAGGGGGGTGGGGGTGCATGGAGGTAGAAGAGGGTGTAAGAGTAATAAATGGTAATGGAAAAAATATAATAAGAAAGAAAATATAGATACAAAATGTTTTTTAAGATTTTATTTATTTATTTTTAGAGAGAGGGGAAGGGAGGGAGAAAGAGAGGGAGAGATTTGAGTGGTTGCCTCTCACAAGCCCCCAACTGGGGACCCTACCCACAACCCAGGCATGTGCCCTGACTGGGAATCGAACTGGTGACTCTTTGGTTCACAGGCCAGCACTCAATCCACTGAGCCACACCAGCCAGGGCCAAAGTGTTTTAATAAAATGACAGTAAATCAACTGAGCAAAGTCTAGAAAAGACAACACAGCATGACTGTATTGGATTTTTCCTAGCAAGTTTCCCAGCCAGTTTGTTTGCCATGAGGAAATTAAAAATGTGTTTGCCACATTAAAAGATCCAAAGACAGCAATCCTATGATGTATCTTAATAGTAGCAATATAATATAATGGAATATTAATTCATAATAAACAAGTAATTCTTAGAAAATTTGGAATTAAAAGAAACTTCATTAAACTAAGATTACATTTTTTAAAGTCTATTGTAAACATATGTAAAACAATGAAAGTACCTTGTTAAAACAAGAAACAAGACAAAACACCCTCATCCTAACATCTAGCAACACTGCACTGAAAGTTAGTAAGCAAGAAAAATAAATATTAAATATAAAGACAAGAAAGAAAGGAAGAAACCATTATTATGCCCAGATAACATGGCGCTCTATCTGCAAAAACACAAGCATCTGTAGATAAGTTAGGGAAGTCAGAGCATTGCAGAAGGTTCATGCATACAAAAATAACTATCAAATACTGAGATGTGAATTGCACTTCAGCAGCAAACACAGAGAAGCTTTAAATTTTTATTTTGTCTTCCTTTTTTAAAATTCTTATTGCACTTCTTGTGCTGACATTGGTTAATAAAATTGTAGAGGTTTTAAATACACAATTCTATAATGCATCACATGTATATTGTATTGTGTTCACTGCCCAAAGCCAAGTCTCCTGTCATTGTCCTTTCCCCACCCCACCCTCTTTTACCTCCCCACACCCCCCTTTCCCTCTGCTGATCACTGTATTGCTGTCTGTGTCTGTAAGGTTTTTTTTTCTCTTAATTCCTTTACCTTTTTTACCTACCCTCCCTCCCTACTTCCCTCTGACAGCTGCCAGTCTGTTGTCTATATCTATGAGTCCATTTCTATTTTTCGTTAGTTTATTTGGTTCATTAGATTCTACATATAAGTGAAATCATATGGTATTTTTCTTTCTCTGACAGCATATTTATTGGTCTTCTTATCCATTGAGCTACCCTATGTCTTTTGATGGGAGCATTTAAGACATTTACATTTAAAGTGATTATTGATAAGTACATATTTATTGCCATTTTATTCTTTATAACTTCCTCAGGAAGGGGCTAGCTGATCTTCCATGATGGAGAGATGCTGGTCAGGTTCATGGGAAATGGGGTAATGACCCTCACCCAAAGCCACACAACTCAGTCACTGATACCCACTAAATCTGTCTGGACCTCTATACCCCAGCCCAAGCAGCTGACTCCTAAGCAGGGCATGAGCTCCACAGGGTGGGGTGACGGGGAGTCCAGAAGATGTGGCTATTGTATTTCCCCAGGCTGATGCCCTAAGGAGGGGAGTTTTGCACCCAAGAAAGATGGCTTCAGCAGTGTGGGAGAGGAACTCAGCACAGAGATCCTGGCAGCTGTCCGTTCAGCTCTCTCCCCAGAGCCACAAACCCCAGCCTGTCCTCACCCAACTCTTTTCTGCTCCATCCTCTCTCCACCAGAGAGGAGGGTAAGTAGCTGCAAATGGGATTTTATGAATTGGCCCTTTAAGAGGGTGCCTGTCTCTAGCAGACTCCTGTCTCTTCCTGACAGACAGAATCCCCCCTGATACTCACAGCCAGATATTATGTGGATGCCTCTTCCTGGCTCTGGTGCTCTGGCCTGGAGACCCCCACACGGTGTTGAAACCTCAAGCTCCTCAGGGGGAACCTTGGCAGCTGGGATATCCCTCCAGTATCTCAGCAGTAGCCCTTGGGAACAGGGCCAGCCTTTTTCTTGTCTCCGCCCTTCCTACCAGTCTTGATGTGGCTTCTTCTGTACATCCTTGGTTATAAGACTTACATTCAGATAATTTTCAGTTGGTTATTCAGGTTGACTCTTCTATATTTTAGTTGTAATTCCAGTTTGGTCCTGGGGGAAAGTGAGTGCACCTTCTACCTACTCTGCTACCATCTTTGAGTCTAATTTTTAAAATAGTATTTATAATAACAGCAAAATATATCACATACTTAGAAAAAATATTTAACTTATTGAACAGTATTTCTTAAGCATCTGCTACATGTATAGCACTACTGCCCACACTTGAAATCTATCAGCAACAAAAAATGCAAAGCTTCTTAGCTCATGTAGCTAGCATTTTAGTTAGAGGAGGCAAAAATAAACAATAACTATAATCAACACAAAACCAAACAAATACATAAATAGTAGGATATTTGGTAAGATAGTAGTATAATGTACTATTAAAGAGTAGAATAGAAAATGATAAATCCTAAGGGAATAATGCAGAGCACAGTAAGGGGAATCAAGAAATCCAGGGGGTAAGAGGCAGTTTGCAGTTTTTAACAGGTTTTTAAGATACTCATCATTGGGAAGGTGGCATTTGAACCAAGACTGAAGGAGATAAAGTAGTCAACCATGCCCACATTTCTGGGAGGACACCACTATGGACAAAGGAAATAGCTGGTGCTATCACCTAAGACAGAAGTGTGTCTGGCGTATTAAAAATACAGCACGGAGGTCAGTGTTGCTGAAACAGAATGCCAAGTGCAGAGTAGGAGGGGCTGAGGGGAAAGAGTTTAAGGGGATGCAGATCATGGAGAGCCTCGCAGGCCGTGGTTGTAACACTTGGTGTGACACGATTATGAGTGACCTAGGGAGGCTTTGCAGGAGTTGGAGCCAAAATAGGATATGATCTTACTAAATAATAATTAAACAAAACTTTGCTGGGCTTCTATGGAAGCTTTATTGAGAGGTATTCAAGCAGACTACATAAATGCAGATGAACTGGGCATGAGGTAGAATATTCAGTATTATAAGAATTTCAGGTCTCCCTCAATCTTTAGATTAAGTGCAATTCACATCAAATTTTCCACAGGTCATGTGTGTGTATACGTGTGTGGGCTACATGGCAAGCTAAACTTAGAATATACATGGAAGATCAAGGGGCTAGTTGGGAGACAATTCTCCAGAGGTTCTTGATATTTCTTCTCAAATAATTTTGCAGAGGTGTTTTTAAACAAACAGCCTTGGAAGATAGATATTCCTCCTCTTTGAACAAAAAGCAGACACAGTCAGTGTCTGTTATAAAAGTTGTAGTCCTCTAAGCTCAGGGTCCTTTGTAATGCAACCCTGTGTGTGCAAGCAACCATCTGGGTCCACACGCATTATCTTTGGGACCTGTGGGCAGGAGACACTAACACAAATGCATGCTCACACTCCTTGCTGTGTCGTGAGTAATGAAGTCTTTTGTCACTTTCCCAGCAGTCTCTCTTCTGTCATCATCTATGAAACTATGACAGGCTAAGTTTTTAGATTTCAAGTAAGGTGAAATCTCAAACCATTCTTGAAAGAGCCAACACTAGCCAAGTTACTGATGCAGAACAACAGGATGAGTGAATTTGACCCACCAAATTATTAAGAAGACAGGTAGTGGAGACAATAAGACCTGAGTACTGGGATACGCAAATACATCAATGGAACAACATAGAAACCTATGACTAGATCCACACATACATAGACAACTGAGGTAGAATGTAGGTTGCACTTCAGGTCTATGGGGAAAAGATTAACTTTTTCAAAAGTGGTATTCAAACAATTAGGTAGCCATATACAATAAAAAGATATAAGAAAATAAAGCCAGACCCCTACTTTACACCATATTAAAAAATAAATCTCAAGACTATTAAAAACTTAAAAAGGAAAGGAAAAATAAAAAACCTTAGAAAATAATATAGAATAATAACTTTATGACTACTAAGACAAGGGTTTACTAAGCTTTTTTGAAAAAGCCCTAGATACGAAGTAAAACATTGATACATTTCTCTACATTAAAAATAAGAACATCTGTTTATCCAGAGTGATAAAACAAGCCACATACTAGTAGAGAGATTTACAGCAAATAAGCTGGATAAAGAATTAGTGTAAAAATTATACAAGGAAATCCTACATATCAACAAGAAAAAGATAAATAACTAAAAAATGGACATAAATAGGTTCTTAGTAGCAGAAAAGAAATCCTGAATAGTGAAACTAGATGTGAAAAAATCTTAACTTCCTTAATATAAGGAAAATGCAAATTAAACCATAATGAAAGATCACTTCGTATCCATCTGATTGGCAATGAAAAAGTCAAATATCCTATGCTGGAGGGGATGTAGAATGACAAGACACAGCAAGGCAAGCATGAATTGATACAACGGCTTTGGAAAACAATTCAGCATTGTCTAATAAGCTAAACATGTGACTATCCTATGATGCAGCATTTCCATTTTTTGGTGTGTATCCTAGAGAAATTCTTGCACATAGACATCAGAAACATGTACCAGAATGTTCATAGCAGCAGTGTTTTGGAACAGTGAAAAAGTAGAAACGATCCGAATGTTTGCCAACAGGAGAATAGACAAGTAAGCCATAATGTGTTTATTTTGTAGAATACTAAACATTACCAAGAAAACCCAAATTAATCACAGCCACACACAACAACGTAGATGACTCTCTGAAAAATAATCTTGCATCCAGAAAGCAAATTGCAGAAGAAAATATATTGTATTTATATAAAGTCCCAAAGCAGGCAAAACTAAACAACATATGTTTTGTAGAAATACATGCATATGTGGTAAAACTTGACTAAAAGCAAGAAAATAACACGAAAATTTGTATAATTGTGTACCCCTGACAAGGGCGAAAAACGGTTCATGGAGGGACACATGGAAGACTTCCAAGGCAGTGGTAATGTTTTTTCTCTCTCTCTCAAACTAGGTTGAGGGGCGGGGAGTTCATGGATGTGAGTTGTATCATTAGTCTTTATAGTTTAAATATATTTTTGAACAATTTTTTGCACGTAATACTTAAAAGTAATTTTAAAAAGTTGAAAGCACGGTAAGTAAGACAATGTGGAGACGATAAGAGGGTAAACCTGTGTGGATGAAAAGAAACGGCTCTTTCATTCCAGCAGAAGGCAGAGGCCTCTCATCTGTTGCTCAGCTCTGAGGCTGGTGGTTCCAAACATTCAGCCTTTGACCCATGTCCCTAGAAGAGCGGTGAAAGTGAAAATGCGTCCTTCAGCACCAGGATGCCTAGAGGTCTGCAGGGAGAAGCTGCTGCTGGTCTGGGCTGTGCCAGGGCCAAGCCTTGCTCTCCACAGGACTCTAAATCACGGCTTGGAAGCCTGCTATGCAGCTTCCCATTGGCAGTTTTGTTTGGCTCTGTGCATAACCAGAGTAACTCATGCCAAACCATGGCTCGCCCTAGCACCTCAGCCCACCAAGGTCAGGAGGAGATGCAGGAATCACACAGAGCTGGCTGGCAGGGTCATTAGAAGTGTTACTGACTTCATAACCCCAGAGGCACCAGAGAGGAGCGGATCATATCCTGTTACAAGACTGATCTAAGAGAAAAACATTAACAGAAAATATTTTAGATAAGCCCTTGCCCATTATTAGAGTATCTTTCTGGTCTCCTCCCAATTGTACTTGTGACATAACTAGTTTAAAGCAAACCTCCAGTAGTTGAATCCTTCCAGAACATTCACTAAAAAATTTTAACCAAAAGTAAATTTTTCCAAGGTACTTTCATATCAATAGATACATATATCAATTTGTTGAATTTTATACTTCATAAACAAGTTAGAAATAACCAATTAAGAATATCAAGAGGTATAAAACTACCAAATTCAAACAGAAGTGGAAGCATGACAAACCCTACCTTTAAGTCACTGCTACTCAGATATTCGAATTGGGCTGAGTCTGTTTTAACCATCTTCTTTCCTAATATTATCTTGATCTAGAAGATTCAAATCAGACAACAAAAGTCGTAGCTCAGTTCCCTTAACTAAGAGCATCATCAATATCACATCCTATTTGCAACTCTATATTTGTGGTATTCATTCATTTGTTCATTCATTCATTTAATAAGTCTTATTGAACACCTCCTATGTGACAGACTTTTCTAGGAACTGTAGATAAAGCAGGAAAAAAAGCAATCAGTGTCTGTCTTCATGACATTTACAGTAAACAAATGAATACACAATATGAGTAATAACAGCAACTTTTGAGGAGAGGACAGAACAACAGGAGGGAAGAAGGAGATCCATCAATGGAAGGTGGAGGTGGAGGAGGAATTGTATTTTGCATTAGACAGACAGGTGTATAATGAAGAATATTGCTGGCCTCTGTCCCAGGTTGCTGGGAAGCTGTCTCTAAACCCTTGTAATTTCCCAAGTGACATGAAGATCTTTGTTATTCACAGTGGTATCCTCACTTGATAGTTCATGCTAATAAGATGGCTGGTGACTGGTGGGCCCTTAGATTATGTGAAGGAAGTGACTCAAGATGGGTGCTAGTCATGCCAGAAAGACCAACTGTGTGATGAGAGGGTTTGAGCTTTGAGCCATGTGATATCAGCCTGATCTCAGAGACAGGAAGGAGGCTGGTGATCTAGTCACACTGAAACTGGAAAAGTCTGCATTAGTGCTGCCTGTCACTACCAGACCGATAAGTAGAGACAAGGATTGAATCTTTATGGGCACTTTATTCAGATGCCAGTGATCTGAGAAGATGACAGGTTATGTACCTTCAAAACCATCTTAACATCTCATCTCAAGCCAACATTTTTATAAGGAGAAGAAAGGGTAAGTAAGGGGTTTGGATAAAAGATTAATCTGATAAGAGTTTCAGTCTGTGGTGAGTTTCCTAGTACTTCTTTATCTGTTGATAAACAATACTTTATCTGATGTTCCCTCCCAGGAATTTGCTGCTCCCACCCTGGAACACAAGGCTCAGATACTATCTCCATCCTTGCAGACTCCCTGGAGCACAAAGGTTGAATTGCTTGTTGACCTCCTGTGTCACGTGATCATGCCATTCCTGGAATAACAGCCTTTTACATGCATTAATTACTTACGCCTATCAACTACCTCAACTGGCTAAAATCTTTAACTCTTGAGATCCCCTATCAACATGACCAATGCTTCAATCAATAATTCCTATATAATGAAACTCCAATAAAAACTAGGGTGAGTTTCCCTTGTTAGTAATACTCCACATCAAATGTGCCAGGAAGGGCACAATCTCGACTCTGCAGAGAAAGGACAAAGGAAACTTTATGACTGAGACCATATCAGACCTCATCCTATATATCTCTCTTTGGCTGGTTCTGATTTGTATCCCATTTCCATAATAAAACTATAATCATAAGTATAGTGCTTTCCTGAGTTCTGAGTCATTCTAGTACCTTATCAAACCTGAGGGGATAGTGAGAACTCCTGAAATTTGTAGCCAACTGGTCAGAGTGAAGGTGGCCTGGAGACTCCCAGATTTACAGCTACTATCTGAAGTAAAGACAGTCCTATGAAAATAATAATGATAATAATAAGATAACAATGCCTACAAGTTTATATCCTAGGCTATAATCAATTTTTTAAAAACATGCTAGGGGTATTGAAAACAATTGTGTGTCATCACCAAAATTCCATGTAGAATGTAAAGTTACAGAGGTAAAGCTTAACCTTTGCCCTGAGTGCGGGTTGACTCAGTGACTTGCTTCTCATAAATAGAATGTGAAAAATAGTAACTTTACAATGGAGAAACCTGACAGATACCAGCTTGAGTGAGTGATCAAGTTGAACATCATCAGTATTAAAATCACGTAAATATCATGTGCCCTCTTATATGACGTGCCCTTCATCTCTCTGGTATTCTTCCCCAAAATCTATAACCCCAGTAAAGTCATGAGAAAACACCAGATAAACTCAAACTAAAGGAAATTTTACAAAATTTCTGATAGTATTCATCAAAACTATCAAGGTCCTTGTATTAGTTCTCAGGACTGCTACAAAAAATTGCCACAAATTCAGTGGCTTGAAATAGCAAAATATTTATTCTCTCAGTATTTTGGAAGCCAGAAGTCTGAAATTAAAGTGTCAGCAGGGGTGTGGGAAGAACGCCTCCTTGCTTCTTCCAGCCTCTGGCGGCCCCGGCGTTCCCCTGCTTGTGGCGGCATCACTCCACTCTCTGCCTCTGTCCTCACAGGGCCTTCTTCCTAAACATCTTTCTGTCTTGAATCTTCCTCTCCTTTGTCTTCTCAGGACACCAATCAGATGACCTTCTCCTGAGATCCTTCACTTAATTACGACGGCAAAGACCCTATTTCCAAAGTAAGTTGTGCTTAGGGCTTGGGCATATCTTTGTGGGACGCCCAGCTCAACTTTCTATGAGGGGACGAGAAACCTTCACAGATGGGCAGAGACGAAGGAGACATAATGACTAGATGCAATGTGGTCTCCTGGACTGGGTCCTGCAGCGGAAAGGGGGACAGTAAAGAAATAAATGGCCCTGGCTGGTGTAGCTCAGTGGATTGAGCGCGAGCTGGGAACCAAGGGGTCCCGGTTCGATTCCCAGTTGGGGCACATGCCTGGGTTGCGGGCCAGGTCCCCAGTGAGGGCCATGTGAGAGGCAACCATGCATTGCTGTTTCTCTCCCTCTCTGTCTCCCTCTCTTCCCCTCTCTCTAAAAATAAATAAATAAAAAAAAATATTAAAGAAATAAATGGTAAAATCCAAGGAAAATCTGCAGGCTAGTTAATAATATTGTGACAATGTTTGTTTCTGAATGTTATTTAACGCTGTCTTCTTAAGATTGTCTTAACGTTAATTTCACAGTTTTGATCGTTGTGCCTTGGGTAAGATGGTCTTTCACATTGTATCAGAGGAAGCCAGGTGAAGGGCACGCAGGAGCTGTGTGTACCGTCTTCACAACTTCTCTATGAACCTAATACATTTCCGAATAGACATATGAGTCCCGTGCTTTTTCTCTCACGCATTTATCACACAATATCATTCACTGAGAGAGCAAGCGTGGAATATAAAGGAGAGAGTTTTAATTTGCATAAATACAAAAGCTAAGTCTTCCATGAATGTCCTCCGTTTATTCTCATCATGAAGTGTATCGAAAGTAGAGCTTCAGGGTACAGATTTCCAGTCCCTCTGTCGTCACACGTGCACACATGCTCACATGCAGAGTTCATCTCTACAAGACCAGCACCCTCCCAGGGCCTTTGGAGTTTTTTGGCTAACCACACAAAGCAGTTACATCAACAATTCTGTCTGTTATGCTTGAGCTCTATAAATGGGCCCAGTGTCTTCAGCTGTTTATTCAGTGGAAATTGCTCAAGAAACAATGAAACTCAGCATAGCAACCCCCCTCCCAACCACACGCATCCCAAGATCAAAACTGTCAGCAATCTCTAAGAAATTCCTAAGAAAGCAATACAGGCAGGAGCCTTCCCACTTACATCCCTAGAAACTAGTCTCCTTCAACTCCCCGCCCCCTGCTCATTAGGGTAGTGCAGGGGCGTGGCCACACCTGCCTGTAGTAGCAGTGTAGTAGACGGTGTGAGGTGCTGGACTAAGCAGAGCCCAAAACAAAAATTGGTCTTAGGTAAGTTAATTAACTGCCCAGTCTCCAGGAAAAGAACTTGAACCTAATAATGCCTCCTGCATTAGTCAACTATCACCAACAACCACCAAATCTCAGCAACATTCAATAATGGGCATTTCTGTTTCACTGTCTCTGGTCAGCTAGCTGGGAATTGGCTGACCTAGGCTGGACTTGGCTTAACATCTCTGTGTTAAGTTATAGATCCAGCCAGCTCCACGTGTTTCACGTGTTTCATTCTGGGTTCCGGGTGGAAGACATAGCACCAACCTGGAAGAAAGTTTTCTCATGGCAAGGGCAAAAATGCCACAGAGCATAGCCAACCCAAAAAGTATACTTCGGACCTGGTTTGCATCACATCTACAATCATCCCATGGGCCAAAGGAAGTCATGGAGCCAAACTAAAAGTCAAGGTGCAGGAAAGTAATCCCCTTGTGTACTTCTCATGCGAGAGGCACTGAAAAGTTACGTGCAAAAAGCATGGACCCAGGGAAGGGTGAAGAACTGGAGGCAAAAAATCAATCTGCCATACCATGTGATAGGGTTGCTAAAAGATTAAATATAATAATGTATCGAAGGTGTTGGTGCACAGTAAGCATTAATAACCACGTATTGTATTCCATTATGTACATTCCAGGCCACCCACTGGCATGCTCTGAGCTGAAGTCTACTCTGGCTGTGGTAAACTCTTAGAATACGGTCTCCATGAGTTCCTTATCTCACTATATGGGCATGCCTTTCCTGGCATCAAAAAGTAGAATCTGATTCTCTCCCTTCAGGTCTAAGCTGGCCTCTGTGACTTTCCTTGACAAACAGAGAGAAGCAGAAGTGATGTTCAGAGACTTCCAAGGGTCAGACATCAGTAGACTTGCCACCACGGCCTGAGACCTTGAAATGCTCAATCTTGAACTACTCCTTTTGTAAACTGAGTCTCCAAGCTGTAAGAAGCCCAAGCCACATGGGAGAGCACACGCACGTTATGATTAAAAGCTCCACCTTAGCTCCGAGCTGACAGTCAGCCTCAACTGCCAGCATGTGAGTGGGCCACCTTGAATATCCAACTCAATTGATTCTTTGGATGACTGAAGCCCAGCTGATATCTTGCTGCAACCATGTGGGAGACCGCAAATGAGAAATGCCTGCCTGAATTCCTGCACAGAACCATGAGCAATAATAATAACTTATTTGAAGTCATTACATTTCGGGGTGGTTTATTTTATAGTAGTAGATGGCCAGAATGCTAACCAATGCTAATATCTCTGGGGCCACTGAAGCCACACAGGACCCCGGTGGCCAGACAATCCGCCACTCAACAATTTTCCCTCTCACCCCAAACTCATCCCAGCCCACTCTTAGCGCTGGTCCTGCCTCTCCCTTTCAGCACTATAAAAGCCCTTTGTCAAAGGTGCTAGCATCTGCTCAGTTCTCTCTCCAGATCATTTGACTTAAGAGATGGAGCAGGTGTCCATGGTATGAGTAGTAAACAGGATTAATTTGGCAGCAAGTTGGGGAGAAGTGAGCATGCAGGTTTAAGCTCTCCCAGGGGCTGAAAGGGGAGGGCTGTTCCGAGTTGTGCACATAGGTACATCCCCCCTTCTTCAGGAAGACTCAGCCTCAGATGGACTGAATTGACCCTAGGCTTCCAACTAGTAAACAATATTTGCCTTTGACGTCGAACATACTTAATTCCACAGTCAAGAGGCACTCAGAGAACCTGATTCCCCAGAATTCTGCATTGACCTCTGCTACTCTGCAAGCTCCGAGGAACACAGGCCTGTGTGTAGGCATGCGAGGCTGGCCGGAGTGCCTGATGATGCTGGCAGGCCCTCAGCTCCCCTTCCCCATGAGGCCTCACCCTTCAAAATATGGGCAGTGAGGTGTCCACAGGAACCCACCGACATTCCTGGAAACAAAATGCAATTACAACATTTTTATTCAAGTGACTCTTCCCTGTTCGCTGGCTTTGCACATCTGCTCTGCAAAGTAATTTTACAGTAAAGAGATAGCACTCTTGTGTTTGAATTCAAGGATCTTTGGCCCTCACATGAGTCAAAGAAAGAGGTCTCATTGCCCATTTGCCTAAACATAATACGGTCATTCTGTAAAACATTTAGGTGGTTTGCAAATTGATGATACACAAACCAGTGTGCTGGAGGTAGGATAAAGAAACGCCAGCTAAGTGCTTTGTTACGCCCAACACTGTGTCTTGAATGGAATCCGGGCAGTCCAGTTCCCAGGAACTCTTGTGGTGGAAGAAGATTGCACAAAAAAGATTATCGTATTTAAACTTAGTCTTTCCAAACTTCTGCAGCTCCTTATCTTCCCACTTACAGATTTGTCAATACCCCACTGTCTCGAAGGGCCACGCAGTGGAAAGAGCACAGACAAATACTGAAAGAACAGGCCTGCATTCCAGCTCTGTTGCCCACGGGCGCACAGATGTTTAAAGAAAGTTATTCGACTTCTCTGAGCCTCAGGCTTCATTAATGGAGTGAGGGACACGATATCGAAATAATACTTACTGTGAGCATCGAAATGAAACCCAGCACCCGTGGGAATGCTGAAGAGCATTTCTGTAGCTTATTTCCTTGGTCCAGGCCACCCTTTCCCTCTCTTTTCTAAATCCCACCTTCCTGCCTCCTCATGGCAACCCCATCACCTCTCTCCTTCCTTCCTCCCGCCCCTCTTCTCCCAACTTAAAAAAAAAAGTCTCAGGAACAAACACAAAAACCTCCTTCAGTTCAACCTTGCCTGTCCCCTACCTGGGAATTCCAGCTGGTGCACAATTCCTAGTTCACAACAACTTCGCAATTACACTCAGTCCCCTATCTCCTGTAACCTACCTTTCTCCCTGTCCCCATGTATCCGCACTATACCCCCCTCTACCTCCACTGCCCTCCCCAGCCCCGCCCCTGCAGTCACCACGCTGCTGTTCCTGTCCCTGAGTTCTTTTTTTTTCTTTTTTGCTCAATCCCTCCGCCCCCCACCCCCAGTACCCGCCCTGCCCCTCGAAGAGCTGTCAGCTGGCTCTCTATCTACAACTCTCTCTGATTTTGCTCGTTAGTTCCATGTATTAATCTACTCTTTTTGTTTCTAACCTTATTTGATTTGTAAAATTTACTTTCAAGCACTTATCCACATGAATACTTCTCATAGTGGCCATCGTAACCAATTTATAGTCTAAATTTTTCATGTAATCACATGAAACACTACTCATGTTTTATAGTTTTCATGTGTCTCGATTTGAAAGGCCATGTAATATACCACCTTGATAACGATCCAAACTTTTTAAAATCACTTTGCTAATGTTAGGTATTATTTTATCTTTCAATTATAACTGTGGGTATGTTTGTGTGTGTGTGTGTGTGTGTGTGTGTCTACATATACATTAAAATAAACAGACCACAGAGTAATTTATAAACATTGATGCTAACACTAAAAATCATATATAGTTATACATGTTGTGTATGCATATTATATATATGTGTATATATATGATTTTTGGTGTTTTTTTAAATGTTTATAAATTACTCTGTGCTGTGTTTATTTTTCAACCTTTCCTATTTTTCAACTTTATTTTATAAATCTCTCCATGTGTTGATATGTAGTCCACATAATTGTTACTTTTAAAGGCAATATGGCTCCCTTTGTGCTCATATCCCAATATATTAAACAAACTTGGCAGAATTCCTTAGCAGAATTTTGAGCAAAATCTGAAGGTTCTCATTTTCAAAAATATTGTGAATTTATATTCAAACCAGTAAAAGCACATAGTTTAAAATTAAACTGTCTAAAAGTCTTATAGCAAAGTGTTCCATTTCCTGCCCCACCATTCTCCACAGCTCCCAGTCCCCACACCTTTTAACTCTTTCAGCTAATTCTTCTGGCGCTTCTACATTGCCTTGCTTGGTTCCTCAGTCTTAGACATTATCTGTTGACTTCCTTTTCTTATTATATATTTCTTTTTTATTGTTGTTCAAGTACAGTTGCCTCCATTTTCCCACCAAGCACCCCCTGCCCCACCCATCCCCACCTCCCACCCTTGAACCTTACCCCCTTTGTCCATGTGTCCTTTGTCTGTGTTCCTTAATGGTCCCCCTCCCCCATTACCCCCTATTATCCTCTCCCTCCTCTCTGGTTACTGTCAGTTTGTTCTTTATTTCAATGTCTCTGGTTGTATTTTGCTTGCTTGTTTGTTTTTTTGATTAGGTTCCACTTGTAGGTGAGATAATAAGGTATTTTTAAAGGTGAGATTTAGTTCTCCTGTGTCAATCACATCGAGGTAGCTATCATTTCTCTTTCCCACCTGGCAGAATCCTTTTAGGAGAACTTTGTTCTCCTTCTATCTGAATTGGTTGCATTCTAAGCCACCCGCATACCTGTTATCCTGGAACATCACTTTGCTGTCCTCCTAAGAATTCTCTTTGCCCCTGTCCTGAGCTGGTGCATTAGTCAGAGTTCTCCACAGAAAATAGAACCAATAGGATATGTAGAAAGAGAGAATATGAGAGAGGGATTTATTTTAAGGACATGGCTCATACAGCTGTAGAGGTTGGTAAATCCAAAATCTGCAGAACAGGACGGCAGGGAAACCCAGGGAAGAGATAATATTGCAATCTTGAGTGCTGAGGTAGTCTGGAAGCAGAATTCTTTCTTCTGGGCACCTCAGTCTTTTCTCTTAAGACCTTTAATTAATTGGATGAGGTCTACCCACATTATGGAAGGTAACCTTCTTTAGTCAAAGTCTATTGATCTAAATGCTGATCTTATTTTTAAAATATTTTCCTAGCAACATCCAGACTGATGTTTGACCAAGCAATTAACCACTAAAGTCTAGCCAAGTGGACACATAAAATTAACCATCACAGTGGGTTACTTTTTGCCTTGATATTATGTCTTCTTTTTTTTTTAACTTCCTTATTTTTGTGGCACTCCTCCAGCACCATCTTGAGAAAATATTTATAGCAGGTAAATTTCTTGAGATCATGCATGTCTAAACATCTTATTCTACTGTAGTATTTCATTGATAGTTTGCCTGTGTATAGAATTCAGGATTGTACATTTTTTTTCTTGAGAAGTTCGAAGGTTCCGTTACCTACTGGATTCAGATGTTGCTCTTGAGGAGTTGAAGGCCATTCCATTCCTCTGTGTGATCTCATTTTTCCCTGTAAATTCTCATGAAAACTCCTCTGTGTCCCAAGTGTTTTGAAATTTAATAGTGGGTTTGGAGGTCTATTTTTAGCCCTTGATTTGGACAATCAGAGCTCTTTTCAAACTAGAAATTCTTGTCCTTCATTCTAGGAAAGTTTCTTTGTGTTTTCTTCTCCCTATGGTCTCTTTTCTCACCTTCTGTAAATTCAGATGTTGGACCTCCTGCACTTGTCCATTATTTAGCATATGTTTTTTTCCCTCATCTTTTTCTTTTCATCTTTTAACTCCCTGAAACAGTGTTTTCAATATTATTTTTCATTTTTTCTGTTGAATTTTTCAATTTTACTATTGTGCTTCAATTTTAAAAACTTATTTATTTTTTTAATTCTTAAAACATTTTAAAATTATAATTGACACATAATATTATATTATTTTGGGTGTACAACATAGTTATTACACATTTATATAATTTATGAAGTAATCGCCCTGATAAGTCTAGTACCCATCTGACAACATACATGGTTGTTACAACATTACTGACTGTATTCCTTGTGGTACGCTTATATCTTTGTGACTGTTTTCATAACTGGAAGTTTGTATATCTTTTTTTTTTAAGATTTTATTTATTTATTTTCAGTGAGGGGGTAGGGAGGGAGAAAGAGAGGGAGAGAAATAGCAATGTATGGTTGCCTCTCACGTGGCCCTCACTGGGGACCTGGCCTGCAACCCAGGCATGTGCCCTGACTGGGAATCGAACTGGGACCCTTCGGTTCCCAGCCCGCGCTCAAGCCACTGAGCTACACCAGCCAGGGCGTGGAAGTTTGTATATCTTAATCCATTCCTCCCTTTTACTCATCCTGCAACCCATGTGCCTTAATTTCTAAAAGTTTTTTTGTTCTGTGAATGTTCCTTTTTTTCCAGCATAATTTCCATTAAGCTCCTTTTATGAAGATAACCAAAGAACGTCTAGTTGGTAAATCTAATGAATAGTTTTCAGTTCTTTTCTTCTTACCCTCTCCACCCCAATTGATACCCATGACTATTCCCTCTTAGAAATGTCTTATTTTCCTTCTTGGTTTCTCTTTCTCTGTCAAACTGTATAAAACTGATGATGTGCCCATGGACTCCATCCTTGAGCCTTATTTCTTATCACTGTCATCACTTAGCCCAGGGTGGTATGCAAGCACACTAATAACTTCAACTTACACACTCGTGACTTCCAAAAGTCTTCAGCCCACTCATTGTTCCTGAGTGTAAGACTCACAAACATAAATGTCCTCTGGATTCTAATTTTCCGGTTAAATATGAAACACCAGTATCAATTAAGAGCAACGAAGAGTATATTGGAAATTTTGAAGACAGTAAATAGAGATATCTCAGAGAGAGAGAAAGTAATCCAACTACAGATACATAGTAGGACCACCAGTATATATCTGAACTACAACAGCAATGTAGATGAGAAAATGTGCTTGTTGTTTTTTAATTTCATGTTAGGAGAGCATGATTAATGGGAACTATCCCTGTGTTAAAAATGTATTTGAAAAATGTTACTACGTATGCATAGAGTTTGCTGAATTTGGATGTTTAGCCTCCTTTTTTTCCTCTCTTTCCCACAGTTCCTGAATTGGCCACATGATTAAGAATTGTGTGTAAGCGGATCCCATTGCTTACTAAGTCGGTGATGAACTCACTCCGTACTTCAGTTTTTATTGTTTCTGTTTACAGACATGAAATTCTACAGCCTTCCAGCCTATCATCTGAGGTTTCTTCTCTGTCTCTGAGCAAACGTGATTTCTAAAGGCCAGTGTTCCGGGCACGTGCTTTTATTTCTTCCTGTTGTCTTTTTGATTTGTAATAATTCCATTGGGTTTTTCCTCAATTTCCACTCAAGACGAAAATTCTCACATTCTGTAGGGGCTCTTAGCGTTCTTTATGGGTTCATTGATTAGCTCCACTATTTTTTATGTATTAAACTCACACTTTAAGTGCTTAAATTTATGACGATGATGGAGATTTCATACCAAGTTGGTCCCCAACCCTCAATCCAAACACGTAGGGAGGAAAACAAAGCCTGGGTGGCAGCACCCTCCTTGCCTTGTGCTCTGCCTATTGTGAGAGGCATCTGTTCTAGCTTCAAGAATCAATTCTGTCCCAGGAGACATAGAGACCCCTTCCTAATGAATGACATATAACTCCCCCAGTGTTACGTTGGCCACAGTAAGGGGAAATGCGTTTGTATGTGAGGTTCCAGGATGAGCCTGCTTCCTAGACATCTGTTTTGGGCACAAGCTCAACAGAGTCTGAAAACCTAAGGCAGAAAATTAGCCCAGCGCTGACTGCTGCCCAAGAAGTTCTCTAAGGAGTCAGTGCTCAGAGGCAAACTTATCAAGTAGACGCATACCTTGTTACTAACTATAGCTCCGCCCCCAACCCCTTCTGTGCCCTGGTGATTCATGCTGCTTTATGGTAGGGACAAGGATCCTGGGGATTCCTTTCACCCAGACTGGAGGCAGATGAACCCAGACCTTGTTCTCTTTGCTCTGTGCTTTCTCCTGATCACTTTGGAATCTTCTTCGAGAACGTGTATCTCATTATTAGTAGGAAGAAAGAGGCATTTGTCTTAATTCATTCATATTCTGGGACAAGTCATCCCAAAGAGCTGTAGTCCCACAGCATATCACGGAGGACTCTGTTATATCAGATCTACTTCTCCTTCGATTAGCATGGTCGGCTACAGGGGGACATGTGGAGTTTCCACACTGTTGCCAACACCTGCTTATGCAGTTAAACGTTGCAAGCTCTGTGCTGTGTTCATCTTCGTATCTTCAGTGTAAGCACAGGGCCTACTCCATAGTAGATATCCAAAAACTATTTTTAATTAGTTAAGCTAAAACATAACAAAGATTCTTTTTTATAAGTTATTAGATCTCAAACATTGTTAGATTATAACATTAGATTTCCAAAAGCCAGTGTCAGAAAGAAGCATCGCTGAATGTAACCATTTTCTCAGGCATTCCATTAGAGTTTAGCTATCTAGCATTCTTGGCTAGCAGAAAAAGCATTGCTGCCAACAGATTATTGACAGTCCCAAAGCATGTTTTTTATTTGTTTTCTGCATGCATCCTAGGAAACCATCAACTCCCAGTCGTGTCAGGATGAGCTAGAATCTTTATCTTTGCATTTCTCGGAGCTAATAACGTGAATGCCTCCGGTAGAGCAACGGCTTTGTGTCATTGGTATTAGAAAAATTAAACACTGTGAAAGTGGTTCTTTTGAATTTATTCTTGTCATTTTTAGGAGAAATTCGCATATAAGTTCCCAGAATCCTCCAACAACCATAAGAGCCAACATCCACTGTGCGTTCCCTGAGGGCTGCACAGGACACACGTTATCTGGCTGGAACCGCCAACAACCTAACGAGGAAGGTGATATGGGTGCCCCTGTGCTGTGGGTAGGAAGCTGTGTCATGGATAGGTCATGTCATTTGCACGGTCACGCAGTTAGGAATGGCCAAGCTGTGCTTTTCCCCAAGTGGCCTGATGTGTGATTGCTCTATGGACTAGTGTGTCATCCTGCCTAGTGATCAAAATGTTTATGGGAATTACCATTAATCTGCCTGCTTAAATAGATCTGCTCGGAGAAGAAGAGGGTATGAGGCCTGAGGGAAAGAAATCGGCCACTGCAAGACTGTGTGAAACCACGCATGTCTCTGAAAGCTCCACATTCCTTCCTGATATGCTACTAACACATCTATCTTGAAAAAGCTCCATGGATTATTCCAGAGCAAGTAAACCTCTTTGCCATCACCTTCTCAGTGCCTCTTCCACACACTCGCATTTCACACTTTGAGAAAACCACTGGTATTTCTGGCTTGGGACTTGGATATATTAGCCAAAGTGTTGAAGGAGTTATCTGTTTGATGGGTTTAGGTAGATTTCTTCTGGTAACTTAAATTGTAAGCTGGTCTGGGTTCTCTGAGTTAGATCCTGGTCTTAAATATGCTTAAACATGTCAGGGTTGAGCAGGATTGGGCAGAAAAGAGCTGAACTGATCTTGTTTTTAGCTTTGGGCTAATCTTGAGCTGTCTGATATAGTCTTCCATTGGGTGTTTGTAAACTCTGGGTTTGTCATCTCCCTGGACTGTGCTGGTCAATTTTATCTCTTGTCTGAGTTCTGGTTTGGATTGGCCTGGTCTCTGTTTTAGATGAAACGAATGTTTTGTTCTCACGCCTTTTCCTTGTGAGGATCTGGGTTGGATTATTTTAGGATATGCTGGTATGAATTATAGATTATCCTCTTGCCTGAGTCTTTGTAGGAATGTGTTCTTCATAAGGCTTGCTGTGCTAGGCTTTCAGCTTTGGCTAGACTCTAGCTGGATTGGGCTAAAAGGGGATTGGTGATTAAACTTCATGCTAGGATGGACTGAGATGGTCTTCAGATTGAGCTGAGCTGAGCTGTGAGCCAGATTAAACAGAATCTGTCTTTGGGCTGACAATTAATACATGAAATTGGCTCATTTTTCCCAGGGCTCTGAATTGGTCAGAGTTGTGTTGGGGCCGTGTTAAGTGGGTTTTATCTCTGCGTTTGGGTGGCATTAACAAGGTTTAGGGGTAGGGTTTTAGAATACCCTAAATTGAAACAAAGAATGGGCTGGGCTCTGGATAGGGTTATTAATAAGACATTGGGTTCAACCAGGCTTTGATTGTTTCTGGGCTAAAGTGGTGAATGACCTGGCCTGTTGAATGCTATCAAAGTATCTTGCTCTAAACTATGGTTCTGTCCCTGGACTTAAATTTATTACTAATCCCTCTGCTTTTCCTATGACCAAAAGCCATTATTGACCTGATTCACATTCTTTAGAAACTCTGTTGTTCCAGATGATAAGTTGTTTCTGGGAATGCTCTCTTCAATTTTTGCAAATGGTGGTTGTACGGAGGACAAGCATGAAGGAAATCTCTTAGCAGTAAAAATAGACTATTTTTTAGTAAATGATGATTTACCTTAAGAGACTGTGGGGTGCCACCATGGCCCAAGGATCAGTGGGACCTCCAAGAACTTGGCAAACACTGGACCTGTTTGATTGACACAAAATTTGGTGGAGAGTGTCAGATTGCGGACAAGTATTTCTATATAAAAATTTTCCCAAGTTTTCTTGGACATCTGTGTTATCTGGAGCATTTTCCCAAAACTTTGCCAAGAACCCAAACAGTGTTTCGGTGCCCAATGAGATTCCTGGAAGAATTGATGGTTAATGCTATCAGGACAGTAAACTTTTTTTTGACAACTTGACAAAAGGGGCTCAGTCACATGTGTCGGGGGGGCAAGTAAGGGAGAGCGAGTCACTGGCGGCTGGTAGACAGGCAGGTCAGGTAGAACAGTAATTAGGGTACAGGACTAAAGTTTTAAGATGATCAGTCTAATAGGACAAATTTTCCAATCCTTTGGAAAGCAGGGAACTTGCAATTCCTGGCGTCTTTAGATATCATGGGATCCTTCCTTGTGGCATATAAAACATGCACAAGTTAACTCCTTGTCCCTCTTTCTTCTTCAAAGGAAAGCTCCCCTGCCCAGTAACCCAACGCAGTCTAACATCGCCTTGTCCTACTCCACTGCGAGGCTCCGTGGTAACACAGCGACACTTGTGTCCTATCAATGGGGCGTTCGCAGGGCTCATCCTCTTCACTTCCACAGCATGTGCTACTGTTGACTGCTTATTTCCTGCCTTGATTCCAGGTTACCATTCAAACACTTCCACTTGTGTATTTACTTTGCTTTGTGCTTCTCCAATCCCAGAAATATGTATCCATAGCCCCAACATCACCATTTATATTGTTCTTCCACTGACTTGAGTTTGAGAGGCAGAGAAGTTTCTTCCCAAACTCATATATCTATGTCTATGGACCTTGGGAAGTCCAAACGATCTCCCCTAGATCACTGGGGTCCTTGAAAAGATTAGGAGCCCGGACACTTTCAGTCCAATCAGAGCATTGAGGGATTCCTTGAGAAGATGGTAACAATGGAATAGGGGGATTTTGGGACGTGGATGTCTCTGAGCTGTAAAATTAATCTGGGAAATGCAAATAGGGACCCATGGAAGACTCTTCTTCAGTCCTTCTCCACCCTCAGGTGCCTGATCCACCTCTCCCTTTTCCCTACATGTACTAATTAATTATAAGGCTGCTATATTCTAACAACTAAAGAAAAATATTTCCAATTCAAAGAACCTGATAATATCTCCTTTTGCAGACCTGCTGAACCACCACGTTAAGATCACACCAGGGCTTCATACACCCCTGTTGTAAACTCTGGATACTATTTTTTTTTTTTTTAATTCAAACTTCCTTGCGAATAACCATATCTCTGTAGCTCAATGTCAAGTTCACTTCACGGGCATGTTTGGAGGATACCACCTCATAGTGAGTGAGGCTGGCACAAAAGCCTCTAATCAGAAGTGCCTGGAATGGATTTCTCTGAGCTACAGGGAGACGGAGGTGGAGCCAATTTAAGAGCTACAGAATGGCCAGCTTGTATTAATAGATCTCTTTCTAGAAATTGAAGGCAGCTGGGGTATTCAAGTGTCTGAATCCCTCCAATTGCTCCTCTGCCCTCTAAAGCATCATCTTTGTCCCAGGGGCACCTCTTCCACTCTCCCCTCATAAATTTGTTTCACATTGAATTTCCTTCCCACTCTGGGAGCTGTGCTATGACCTGTCTTTAATAATGGTGCCTCTACAGGGATGTAAAGTTCAGCATAGGAAATGTAGTCAATAATGTTGTAATAACTACATATGGTACCAAGTGAGTAGTTGAATTATCTGGGGGACCACTTTGTAAATTATGTAATTGTCTAATCACTATGCTGTAAGTAATGTAAAAGAATACTGAATGCCAACTGTAACTGAAAAATAAAGTTTCAATAAAAATAAAAAATAATTGTTTCTCTAATTTTGAAGGGCTCTATTGGGACACTTCTGATTGTCTTCCACACTAACTTCCTAAACAACTTTGTCTGCAAAGCTCTGAGACATTTCTCTGTCACTCAAACGCAAAAAGACCTAAGAGAATGAGGATGAGAGAGGCATTCTTTTTTTTTTTTTAAGATTTTATTTTTATTTATTTTTAGAGAGAGGGGAAGGGAGAGAGAGAGGGAGAGAAACAGCAATGTATAGTTGCCTCTCACATGGCCCTCATGGGGACCTGGCCCGCAACCCAGGCATGTGCCCTGACTGGGAATCGAACTGGGACCCTCTGGTTCCCAGCCCGCGCTCAATCCACTGAGCTACACCAGCCAGGGCTGAGAGAGGCATTCTTAATGCCTCCCCGACCCCTTCTGTTCCCCAAATCCCTTTCTACATTCAAGCCCATTTCTATTTCTTGCCAATCCTGTCACTCACAAATATTCTCTCCATTATATTTTCCAATCTCACATTCCTCCCCTTTATAATTCCCCCTGGTTTTTCTGTTTTCATTTACGTACTTAATTTCTATAGATCTTCCCAACTTCTTTCTCATCATATAACTGCAGAGGGTCCAAGAAGGGATTTTCAACATTTTGGAGAGGAAGAAGGTAAAGAAGAGAAAGACTCGGGCAGGTTAGAGTATTTTAATCTCTCCCTATTTTTTTTTTTTTTTTTTTTTTTGAGAGCAGTAATTCCAAAGTGTGAATGCCAATAGGAGTTATTTGAAAAGAACAGTTTCATGGTCAAGTAGGTCTGACAAATACAGCTAGGCAATTTTTTTTTTCTTAAAAAAATTCTCAGAGCTTCAACATAATAATAAGTATTTACTTATTAGCTGTAACTACATAGTAAATTACTCCCAAAATTAGAGGTTTAAAACACTAATAAACATTTATTATCTCATAATTTCTGTGGGTCAGGAAGCTGAGAATGGCTTAGCCAAGTGGTTCTGGCTTGGGGTTTCTCCTGAGGCTGCAGTCATCTGAAGGCTTGCCTGGGGCTGGAGAAGCCGCTTCCAAGACGAATCATTCACATGGCTGGCAAACGATGCTGGCTGTCAGCAGGGGATCTCAGTTTCTTGCCCCAGGGACTTTCTCCACAGGGCCACTTGGGTGACCTCAGGACATGGCAGTGGACCACCCAGAGCAAGTAATTCAAGAAAGCAAGGAGGGAACTACAATAAATTTCATGACCTAACCTCAGAAGCCACACACCTTCATTTCTGCTATATATTATAAATTACACACAGATCAATCTTACTCAGCGTGTGTGAATATCAGGCAATGAGAAATATTAAAGATAGTTTTGGAGGAAGGCTAGTAATGCATTATGAATCTCCAAAACTTATTTGACAACAAAATTATTGTTTAATGGATTGTTCCAGGACAGCGGGATTTCGTGATAGACGAGGTGGGGAAAACCACCCTGAATGGTCACTTTAGGGAGTGAGGATCTTAGAGGGTCGCAGTGGAGGGGATGATGTGTGTCTGGAGAAATAATCCTGGAAAATGGAGCCTGAGTACGCCTTGAGGACTCCCAGAGTGAAAGACATGTGAAGCTAAGACTGAGTTCCCACCTGGAACTGGGGCTGAGGGGCCACTCAGAAGAGGATCCCTCACTTTAGAAAGGCCAGCAAAAGACTTCCCTGCCCATCCCAAACTGTTTGAAAGGCCCATAGTTTTGTAAGCTGTTTATTTCCTCTGTCCCGCTTCAAAGATAGGGTGAAAAAAGTCGAAGTTCACAGGCTGAAAAGAACTACCACAGACTCTCTAAAATCTGGACATGGAGATAGTGTAGGATGCTCAGTCTTTCCACGAAGGGAGGGAGCAGGCTTCTCTGTGGAACTGTTCATGCCATTCTCAGCCACATGGCCGGACCCCAGCAGTCTCTTTTATGATCTGCTCTGAGAGTGCAGTAAAGTCACTTGGATGATTCAGATCACAAAGGCCCTGTTCTTCTCTGCTTAATTTGCATCATTGGCTGTTTGCAAAGCTCCCAGTCTGGGGTGGGTGCCGCCTTGGTAGGGGGAAATAAGTTCTCTTCAAATGTTCACAGTGAACCTGTCAGCAGACGTAGAATAGGAGAGGAAAGGACAGGGATAAAGAGGCTAGAGCATACGGAAGAATTAAAAATGAGGAAGAAGTAATGGGCGGGAGGTGGGAGTGGGGGTGGGGGAGGGAAGGTGCGTGAGAAAAAGGAGGAAACCTGCGCGGTCCTGCTCCCGCGAAAGCCGAAGAGCGCTTTCATCGTCTTGGGCCACAAGGTGGCACCCTTTGGACTTTCTTCCCCTATCAAAATAAGAAACGGGGTAGAGAGGAGGGAGTAAAGGCAAAGCACTCCCCCAACCAAGAACAATTTGAAAACCCACCCCATAATATTTAAAACCTGGGACAAAGAACAGTCTGGGCGGAATTGCTTCAATTGCGAAACCTCAGCGCAGCCTCGGGAGCGGCAGGCGGGCCCGAGTCAGAAGCAGCTCCTTTTTAAAAAGCGGAGTACAGTATTGGGATTCTTGAAACCTGAAACCTAGAAACCGAATCGAAGCGGAAACCAGAAGGAAAACCTTGAACTCCTCCAGACAATTGCTTCCGGGGAGTTTCAGGAGAGTGAGGGGGAATAAAGGGCCCGAGAGGAGGGCCCCACGGATGGCGCGTCCCTGAGGGTCCTGGCGACTTCGAGGAGCGTGGGAAGGAGAGGACCCTCCTCTCTCGCTGGGCTGCAGGCCATGGCCACCGTGGAGCCGAAAGCCCTCGGCATTGGCTTCAAGTGTCTCTCTTTAGCCACTTTTGTGCTCATCTGTGCCGGGCATGGGGGACGCAGGGAAGAAGGGGATCCAGCCTGCTACGGGGGATTTGACCTGTACTTCATTTTGGACAAGTAAGTGCCATAAGTTGTCCCGCACTAGGTTGAGCTGATGATGCTTTCTCGCCGGGCTGGGCTTGTTGGCAGGGTGGCTTCGGGACAGGCTCGCCTGTCCGGAGATCCAGCTGCGGCCGCAGCGCTGCGCCTTTGTCAGGGGAGCGCGCCTCCCATCCTCTGCTGCCGGAGCCCAGGGGAGGCGTCCCTCCTTGTTCCGGAGACACACTGCTTTTCTGCGTTGCTTTCTGTGCCTGAGGAGCGTGCAAGGGAGTGTGAGGATGCTGTTGACCTACTAGGTTTCTGTGCAGCCTTCTCATTTGCTGTAGAAACCTTAGTGAGAAACGCTTGCTTAGGAGAGGCAGAACTTTCGGGCATGTCTCAAGTAAGAGGTGTGGGCTGTTTAAAGTCTGTCCGCTCCTTTTAAATAACTGTCCAGTTTAATGCATTACCTTTGTTTCTAATACTATAAAGCATGCTGACTGGGCAGTTGGCGGAAATCTAGGTGAATTTCTCAGTCTCCGCATTATAGAGATTTAGGCTGGGGAATTCTTTGTTGTGGGGCCAACCTGTGCATTGTAGGGTGTTTAGCAGCATCCCTAGTCTCTAACCCACTGCCGCCCGGTGGAGATGCCAGGACCACCCCTCCTCCATCCTCCCTCGTCCCTCCTCTTCTCCCCGCCCCCAGTCCCAAAGTGGGAAACAACCAAAAATGTCTCCAGACTTTGCCAAAAGTTCTCTGCGTGTAAAACCAGCCCCTGGGCTTGAGAACCCCTGATGCAGGCGAATTCAAGGTCTTGGAGATTTGACTGGTAGGTTACCAGGGAGGTGCAGGAGCCCTGGTTTTCTTAGGAATATGGATAGCGTTTAGACTTCCAGACTGTGCTCAAGGGAGAGTTGCCCCATTCCCCTTAGATTTGCCAAGCCGCAGCCATTCAAGGAATCTCCATGCTATCTGCTAAAAAACAGCTTCAACAATAAAAAGCCCCTCAGACAAGATGCACGCTCCTTGAAATTGTGGGAGCTCCCCAGCGCCAGGAGAGGCGCTTGCTGGTACAGTGGAGGGGAGATGAATTTCACAGACTGGAAAGTATTTGGGAATTGGAAAAAGGAGTCCTGCAAAAAAAGCTGGCCAGCTAGAAACCAAATGTGCTTTGCAGTTGCCCCTAGAGTTTGATTTTTCCGTAAAAGCTGTTTTGAACTCCAGATTCTTTGGATGAAAAGTGAATCTTTCTTGCAGATTTATGAGAAGGTGGATACTGAAAATATACTCCAATGCTAAGAAATGGAATTTCTTTTGTTACTTCTAGTGGCTGGAGCACCAGCTCACATATGAAGAGACTGTATTGAAAATAGTCAGATATGTCTATCATTGTGCTTAAAAAAATTTTTTTAAGCCAATTCAGAAGGATATACAAGAAACCTTGAAATATTGGACAGAATCGCCATGTCCCTGAATGGCATGACCCCACTCCATACTTAACAGATGGTCGATTATCCCCAAACCAGTTTCTAAACTGAATTCAACTCTTCAATCAAAGTTCTGAAAGAATTTATTTTGGTGCTGAATTTAACAAATGATTCTAGGTTTATCTTGGAGGGGGAAAAACAGGCAAAAGGAGTTCAAACATTTTTGGAAAAGAATAATAAAGATATAAATATCTCCAAACATTAAAGTGTATTATAAAGGAACTTAATAAAAACAGGATGGTACAAGCCAGAGAATAGAGTAGAAAATCAAGAAATAGATCCAAGGATACGTAAACATCTAGTGGAAGTTCAAGTCAGCGGGGAATTAATTTCTTGTTTTAGAAAAGTGATTCTTGGACAAATGGTTGATAACAAGGAAAAAGAAAAGGGTTTATTTGTATTTTACACCACACACCAAAATGAATTCCAGGACTGAAAATTTAAATGTTTAAAATGAAATGGTGAAAGAACTAGAAGAAATTTTAGATGAATATTACTGTAATCTTAGTTCTGGAGCTTTTAAAACAGAGCAGAAACAATAGAGAAAACTACAAAAAGATTTACATATATTAAAATTTTAAATTTCTGTAAGTGAAAAATGCCATAAATAAATGTTTTGTAAACAACTTACAAAAACTTTTGCAATGCACATTGGTCTTTAAATGTATATAAAAAGCAGTTTTTAAAATATCATGCCAATAGGAAATAGGCTTACTATATAATTAATTTACAAAAAAATATGTATCACAGTCAATAAATAAACTGAAAAGTTAAACTTTACTAGTAAAGAAATGAAAAATCAAGATGTAATTTGTGTTAAGCTGGCAAAGATTTTTAACCAATAGCAATATTTAGTATTGGCGAACTTGTAAGAGGTAGGCACAGTCATATTTTACCAAGGAAAATAAAAACTTAGGCAGTCTTTCTGGACTTGTGATGTGCAATAGAACTTTCTCTGATGCTCAAAATGTTCTTTATCTGTGCTTGCTGTCCAGTATGGTAGCTACTAACCATCTGAGGCTATTGAGCACTTGAAATGTAATTAGTGTGATTGAGGAAGTAAACTTTTTATTTTAAGTTTAATTAGCTTAACTTAAATTTAAATAGCCATAGGTGGTTACCATATTGGATAACGAAGACAATAAGATAATTTAGCAATATGTATCAAATGCTTTTTTAAAATGGCTTTCTACTTTTCCACCCTACAATTCTGTGCTAAAAAAAAAAAAATCCAAGAGAGTCACTTAGAAGTGCTTGTATGTGTATTCATGGCGGTGCTATTTATAAATGGAGCTGAAAATTATCTAAAGGCCCTACAGCAGTAGGTGTATTAAGTGAGGCATGATAAGTACCTAGTATTAAATATGCATACTATGTATGTCTGTGAGATATTTTAAGAAAAATATTTACTCATAATATACCCTTAGGTGAAAATATAATTACCAAACATTATATACATTAGGTTTCTACCTTTGAAAAAAGCTAAACAAACAGATATGTATATTTACCCAATATGTGATAGTATTTCTCTCTAGATTTTTGAATTCTGTTTTTATGTTTTTCTGAATTTTCAAAATTTTCTACAATGAACGTGATACTTTTATATTCAGCAAAAATAAGTTATTTTGAATGTTTGAAAAATCATTTCAAGTGTGAGGAGGATTCTAACTAGCACACTGAGACTTTCGCCATTACAGAGGATGCTGCTTCTTTATATTTAATCCTGGAGTAATTTTCTAAATGCGCCATAGGATCATTTGCAGTACAGTATCATGGACCCAAAAGTGCTTTGAGAAACAAATGGGGAGGAGACATTGACGGGACCTACTTCACATTTACGTGGACTCCTCTGACTTCCTTTAGTTGTCCCATTGCTTGAAGAGAGAGCTACTTTTGCACTGAATAAAAAACTTGCTAGAACTTGCTAGGACAGCTTGCATAACCCTAGCTCACCATCTCAAATGGGATTGTGAAGCCCAGAGCTGAGGAATGGTCCAAAAGGCACTGATAGCTGACCCTAAGGACACGGTCTTCCGTCAAAGAAAGAACCAGTGCTGTCCAGCACCTGACCACAGCAGAGTGGAAAGAGCGAGAATGCTGACTCGTTTTCCCCTTGGGCTTCTAAGATCCTTTGGCCAGCACGACACTGTCCACAGGCTGAAACCAGTGGATCGCAGGGCACTGAATTCACTGTTCTTCCCACTCCTCAACACCCCTTTTTCCCCGGTGGATGGTTCTCTTCTTTTCCATGACATTGAATCTCAGCTCATTTCAGCTTTACGCAGGATACATCTCCAGCCTGGAGGGAACCCAGATTATACATTTAGTGGAACATCATGTTTTCTCAACCAGGAGCAAAAGGCTCCGTAATGACAGCCCAGATCGCCACAGTAACGCAGTAGGGCATTATTAGCGGCTTTGGCGATGGGGTTGGTGGACTGAGCTTCACAGGGCTTTATACTGATGGAATTTCATGTTCATTTAAACATGCTTTTCTGGTTACAGTCAGGAAAAGTAGATGGCTGGAAATTCAATCAGGGATTTGAAAAGTCAGATTTGAAGGCCTTTATTCAGAGAAAAACATGCAAGGAGCCTCCTTTAAGCCTTCCAGGGGGTCCTCTAAGATTAATGCACTCAGTTGACAGCCCATGGACAGGTGTGCACCTTTCCTCTCTCTCACAGGGCTCTCCTGCTACTACTGTGTATTTATGTATCATATGTTAGTCTATTTTATAGAATGCCATTAGTCATTTAAGTGGAAAAATGGGATTCTTCATCATGAGTCTCAGAGAAGTGCTGGCTGTACTCACGTGTGCCCTAAAGACTTCAGAAATGGAATGGTGGCAGAGAGAGCAGAAGGACAGGAGGAGACAGTGAGCTGGAAGGTGACAGTAAGCACTGAGTAGCGTTATTTATAAGACTTGACAAAGCCACAGCATATCACCCAATAAATCCCTGCATTTGTAAAGGCCCCCCTCAGGCTTACCCTGTGCTCCTCCTTCCCCATTGAGCCTCCGTACCCCTCCCTTTGCCACTTCTTTTTTGTCCAGCACCCATTTTCTCTTTCTCTTCACCCTCTACAAGGGGACCTTGCCTTGCCACTCAGAGTTCCAACCGCAGGACCCACAAGTGGATGATCCTGTGGAGGTAATGATCATTACTATGTGTCATAGTTCAGAAACATGGTCTTTAAACAGATTTTTATAGCATTAGGCCGGGAACCTCACTACCACGTGTAGTATTGTTTTTCTGTGGAAATGTCTCTGGATTCCCAGCTTCTAACTTACAAAAGAAATCTTTGGAATCAGAACTAAAGTCTCCCAACGCTTATGCCATCTCACAGGTATGCCCAAGACAACCTTGCTCGGTAGCGAGGACCAGCACTGCTGTCTGTAACTTACAGATGGTCAACCTTTATCAGCGTACTGGATGAAGGGACCTACCCAAGGACCTAGGATTAGATCATGACAGATCTGGGACCATGTCTGCTCCTGACTCCCAGCTCAGCTCTTTCCACTCATCACTGCCCTTGTACAGTTGGGTCATGATGGGGAGCACATGTCAACACAACTAGAGGAACTGGGTGGATTCCAAAAGTTTAAAATCCGCCTGGCTGGTGTAGCTCAGTGGATTGAACGCGGGCTGGGAACCAGAATGTCCCAGTTCGATTCCCAGTTGGGGCACGTGCCTGGGTTGCGGGCCAGGTCCCCAATGAGGGCCATGTGAGAGGCAACCATACATTGCTCTTTCTCCCTCCCTTCTCCTCTCTCTGAAAATAAATAAATAAAATCTTTAAAAAAAAAATTTACAATCCCAGCATCAGAGTTCTAGTAAATGATGGTGCATAAGGCAATAAAGATATTTAGTTGAAGTACTACCGCTCTGCTCTTCAGTCAACTATCATTGATTGAGAGCTTCAGGGACTCCCACCACCCACAGCCCACAGCCATGCTTCTGAGACATGGATGGAAGGATAGGGCTCTAAGGGCATCTGATTGTGATGCATGTAAAGGTCCAATACATTAGTAATTTGTTTAGATGGAACCTGATGGAGAAGGGAAATTCAACTCTGATGTGTCAAAACACACAGATGTAGCTTGTTTTCAGAGATGCCGTGGAAGAGGGTTTTGAGTAGTGAAAAGGTGACAAGGAAAACAGAGTTCATTAGAAGGTACCTTGAAAAATGCTACAGTAATAATTTAAGAGGCATCAGAAAAAAGTTTTTTCCAGGGGCCAGGAATGTCTTTGTGTGCATGTATGTGGGTGTTATTGAGATGGAGTCTATGGTTGGTTTTAAATGTTCCTCAAATTAGCTTCCAGGTTTGGAGAGGGCTTATCAGATCGGGTAATAGTTGGTAGAATGCCTACAATTTGGAAGGCTTGGCGTATGGGTCAAAAATAAATATAAATAAGACAAATGTGTTTTTGTTTTGTTTCATGTTTCTCTCTGGCTCAGCCAAGTAATTACCTCCAGTTTCCTTAGCTGTGGAGACCTGGTAATACTCAGTGTCAAGCTGAGAATAGAATCCAGGGGTGTTGGAGGAAGGCACCCATCTTAAGAAAACCTGTAATTATCTCCAAATGCTAAAGGACTCTCAGTGGTCCAGCAACAAACTCTGGCACCCCTTAGTGCGACTTGGCTGTCACATAAATGCAAATGAGATTCATTTTATGCTAATTTAGAATGTGTGTCTTTTTGATGTGTGGCCAAGTGACTGGATTTCACCTCTCGGCAACAAAAGACTGTGGGTATTTGAACATTTCTGATGTATTTCTCAAACATGCCAGATTTATACAAAAAAAAGTAATTAGATTTCTTCATTTCAACTGAACTGACTCTTTCCTTCATTTGGCATAAATATCTTCTCACTTCCAGTAACAAATATGTAATCCACATGGCAAGCAATGTCCTGTTCTGGGAGCCGCACGGGCTGTAAAAGAAGCAGGAAGCAGTTCCAGGCTTGCTGCTTTTTAGGCAGAAGGACATTAGGAGGACTCCAGGCAGCCAAAGCTAAAGGCTACAGTGGGGACTTGGGGCAGGTGGGACAGAAAGAGAAAAATTTAGATCAATTTCGAGAAGAAATAATAAGTAACATTTACTGAACCCTTGTTACCTTCCAGGCACTGCGGTAAGCATTTTGCCTGTATGACCCCATTTTGTCTTTACAACCACGTAAGACCAGTACAGTCATGATCACCATTTCACACATGAAGACTGTGAGGTTTAGAAAGGTTAGCCAAGGTCCCTCTAAGTGATCACACTCAACCTCACACCCAAGCCTCTCTGACTCACAATCTACGCACAAAGATTTAAAAGAATCTTAACATGCAAAAGAATATTGAATCAATCAGGGTAGGTTCGGTCATGCTGTGGTAACAGACAGTCCCTCAAATCACAGTGACACCAAACAACAAAAGTATCAGCCTGCGTTTATGATTTCTGCCTAGCTTTGTGTGTGATGAGGCTCAGCAGGAGTCTGCTCATTAGCTGTTCTGGGAGCCAGGCTGGTGGAGACTCCTTCTCAATGCTGGTTTCCACCATCTCAGCTGCAAAGGAAGAAAATGCTGGAGGGTCTCTGGCTGGCAATGAAATGCTCCAGCTGGAAGTGACAGGCATCCTTCCACCCACAACCTATTGGTTAAAACTAGTCACGTGGAAAGAGGGTGAAAAAAATGCCATCCTCCCATGTATCTAAATGCAGGGGAAAGCCAGACATGGGTGGGCATTAAATGCCTCTACTGAAAGCATATAATTATGCTGCCCTGCTTTGGCCTGGGCAAGCAAGAAGGTAATAGTCACAAGAGAGGGTAGTCTAGAGGTAAGACTCTTCTGGAAAGGAGTCATTTGGGAACTGCAAGTCTTCGATATATTCATCAACGTGGAATTATTATCAGACATAATAGCTCAAATCTGCCACGAGTCCGTGATGGCTCCTGTTCTTTTACTCCCCCATTCCTCCTACACTTTAGATGAAACATTCAATGCAGTGGGCAAAGCTTTAATTAGACTACATAGAAGGTAGAATGGAGAGCGGACGTGCTTACCTGCTTCCTACATGTTACATGAATGTATTGGACAGCTAAGAATCTCTTTCCCATAATTCATGGGATATGAGGGTATTTGAAAGGCTGGGAAGAGAGAGCAGCTGCTGGAACACCATAGCAGTTGAGCCAAGGGGATGTCCGAATATTGCAGAGACTGATTCAGTTTGGATCAAGAGTATCTGGACTCCTACTAAACATGTTTCTCAACAGGGTTGCAGTCGGCATTTTCAGACAGTTTTTCACTGTGAGGAACTGCAGGATGCTTAACCTTTATGATCCCTACTTTGTAAATGTCATTAGCCTTCTTGCCAATGTGATAACCAATAAATAATGCCTTTGCATTTGTACCTAAGTGCTGTCCTGTGAGATGGTACCTCCCCTAATTGAGAACTCCTAACTGCAAGACGGCAGGGTAGGTCAAGGCAAGCCAATGATGTGATTCCTAGCATCCTAGGACTACATCTGAGCAGAGGAGCATGCAGGGGTGTTCAACCTTTTGGCGTCTCTGGGCCACACTGGAAGAAGAGTTGCCTTGGGCCACACATTAAATACTTTGTAGCATATAGTCACAAAAAAATCTCATCATGTTTTAAGCAAATTTACAATTTTGTGTTGGGCCGAATTCACAGCCACCCTGGGCTGCATGTGGCCCACGGGCCACAGGTTGGACCCCCCTGAAAGGAGGAAGGCTTTAGTGATAATTAGGCCGGTGGACATTGTAGACCTTGGGAAGGAATACGCTAAGCCCGTGAATGACGTCACTGTAAATCCAGCCACTTAAGCCAAAGATCTGAGAGTAATCCTCTTTGTCTTACTGTCTCACCAGACCTGCTCCCTCATTTCTCCTGTGTTCACCCCATTCTCTGCCTCGTCAGTGCCTTAGTTCTTGGCTCAGCCCACTTCTCACCCAGTTCACGGAAACATTCTTCTCTAAACTGGTCTCTGTGTCCTTTCTAGCCATTCCCCCCACCCTGTAAACTTGAAACTGGTACAAAATTGACATTTTTAGAACACAAATCTAATCTTGGCATTATTTTCCCTAACCCTTTCATCTTTAAACATCTTCAAAGCTCTTTTTAGGATAAAATGTAAATTCCTTAGTGAGATATTCAAGAGCCTATTGCACAAGCCACTGCATATTTCCCTAGCTTCATCTCTTCCCCCACACTGGCCCTTGTCGTTTCCAACCAAACCACACTGCGCAGTTAACTGAGCCAACCCATGCCCTCTCTTGCCTTTGGCTGTAATGCCCTCCATGGCCACTCCTGTCTTTACATAGGCGATGCCCTCTTTTTTTTTTTTTTTTTTTTAAGATTTTATTTATTTATTTTCAGAGAGAAGAGAAGGGAGGGAAAAAGAGCAATGTATGGTTGCCTCTCACATGGCCCTCACTGGGGACCTGGCCTGCAACCCAGGCATGTGCCCTGACTGGGAATCGAACCGGGACCCTTTGGTTCCCAGCCCGCGCTCAATCCACTGAGCTACACCGGCCAGGGCTGTAGGCGATGCCCTCTTACCCTTCGATTGATAACTAATACTTGGTCCCTTCCCATCACTAGTTGTGAGCTCCCTTAAGTAACAACAGTTAAAAAGAATAATCACCTCTCTACATCACATCATTCAGAATCCCTTCTTTTTTCAAACTCCCTCATCCCTACAACTCATGTTCCCTGATGAGCAATAATGTCCATTACCAAGAGGTGGAGAGGGATAACCCTCAGGGTTTTTCTCCTGGGGTTGTATTTAGTAGCCTTGTCCTCTTTTCGTCAAACTCTGATGCTCAACCATATGCAGTTTCAATGAATAAGTACCTGTAGAAACCACCCAGAACAAGGCCTACCCAATATCTTGGTGGCAAAAGAATTATATGATCCGAGTCATAGTCGTCTTGCCATCATTCCCTACATAAAAAATAATACAAATAGCAGGTTTGTGGAAATTATATATCAAATAAAAGAGAAGTATTCTAACCATAACTATACACCAGTCATAATAATAAATCCTATGAGGTCAAGGGATTACAAAATCCCATTGGACAGTCAAAATCTAACCATGAATAAAAAGAATGTATGATCTAGGACATTCCTGGCCTATGCTTTTTCTTCCAGTATAATTATTAGTTGCTTTCTATTTTATTCTTGAAAGTACCTCAGTTTAGATTTTAAATTATATGATCATCCCAATTATTAACTGTTGTAAGAGACAATATAAAATGAACAAAAAGTAAAAGGATTGAAGGCCGAACAGGTGAAGCCCTTTGTAAAGGTTATTCCATTAAAATAAGCAACTAGTTCAGCACCTCTGATTATATTTAAGTGCCTCAATTTCAAGCTTTTCCTGGAAATTCTGTAGTACTTGTCAAATATTAATTGACTATCTGAGCACCCAACACTATGAATTGTAACTGTACATTTCCTAGCCCCTCCATGGGGAGGCAGTGTTGCATAGGTGGTAAGAGCACAGGTTTAAACACCAGAAAGGACACTGTATTAGTTTAGTGTTTGTACTAGAACATGGACATCAGGGCCAGACCACCAGAGTTCAAGTCCCAACCCGACTTACTAGTTGTGTGTCCTTGAGCAAGTTACTTACCTCTTTGTGAACTCAGTTTCCTCATCTGTAAAAAGGGAGCTAATAGGATTGTCATATGGCATTGTGCTCAGAACAGAGTCCTGTGCATACATAGGAAATGCTCATTAAGTGCTAGCAATTATTTTTTTTTACTTTTTTATTGTATTTTTCCCATTACCATTTAGTCCCCTTGTACACCACCTCCCCGAAAGCACCACACCGTGGTCCATGTCCGTGAGTCCTTTTACCTTTTTGTTCATTCCTTCCACCTCTTCCCCTTACCCCTCCCCTAGCCATCATCCTGCTCTCCATCTGAGTCTGTCCTTATTTTGCTTGTTAGTTCAGTTTGTTCATTAGATTCCACATATGAGTGAAATCATATGGTATTTGTCTTTCTCCGACTAGCTTATTTCACTTCGCATAATGTTCTCCAGTTCCATCCATATTGTCGCAAAGAGTAAAACTTTCTTTTTTATGGCTGAGTAGTATTCCATTGTGTAAATGTCCCATAGTTGTTTTATACATTCATCTACTGATGGACACTTGGGCTGCTTCCATATCTTGGTGATTGTAAATAATGCAGTGAACATAGGAATGCTTATGTTCTTTCGAATTACTGTTTTGGGTTCCTCTGGATATATTCCCAGAAGTGGGATTGCTGGGTCAAAAGGCAGATCCATTTTTAATTTTTTGAAGTATCTCCATACTGCTTTTCACAGTGGCTGCACCAGTCTGCATTCCCACCAACAGTGTACCAGGGTTCCCTTTTCTCCACAACCTCACCAGCACTTGTTATTGATTTATTGATGATAGCCATTCTGACAGGAGTGAGGCGGTATCTCATTGTGGTTTTAATTTGCATTTCTCTGATGATTAGGGACATTGAGCATCTTTTCACATGTCTATCGGCCATCTGTATGTTGTTTTTTGGAAAAGTGTCTATTAGATCCTTTGCCCATTTTTTTAATTGAGTTGTTTGGTTTTTTGGTGTTGAGTTTTATAAATTCTTTAAAAATTTTGGATACTAACCCCTTATCAGATGTATTGATGAATATGTTCTCCCATTCTGTGCATTCTCTTTTTATTTTGTGGATGTTTTCCTTTACTGTGCAAAAACTTTTTAATTTGACGTAGTCACATTTGTTTATTTTTTCTTTTGATTCCCTTGCCTGAGAAGACATAGCTGATAAAATATTGCTACAAGCAATGTCCAAGATTTGCTTCCTTTGTTTTCTTCTCGGATTTTTATGGTTGAGTCTAACATTTAAGTCTTTAATCCATTTTGAATTTATTCTTATGTGTGGTGTAAGAAAGTGGTCTAGTATCATTTTTCTGCATGCATCCAATTTTCCCAACCCCATTTATGGAATAAACTATCTTTAGCTCATTGTATGTTCTTGCTTCCTCTGTCAAATATTAATTGACTATAAGGTGTGGGTTTATTTCTTGTCTCTCTACCCTGTTCCATTGATCTATGTGTCTGTTTTTATGCCAGTACCAGGCTGTTTTGATTACTATGGCCTGATAGTATAGTTTGATATTAGGTAGTGTGATTCCTCCAACTTTGTTCTTTTTTCTTAGGATCACTGTTGTTATGTGGGGCCTTTTGTGGTTCCGTACAAGTTTTTGAAATATTTGTTCTAGTTCTGTGAAATGCGTCATTAGAATCTTGATAGGAATTGCATTGAATCTATAGATTCCTTTGGGTAGCATGGACATTTTAATGATGTTAATTCTTCCTATCCATGAACATGGTATGTGCTTCCACTTATTTGTATCTTCTTCAATTTCTTTCTTCAATGTCTTATAATTTTCTGAGTACAGGTCTTTCATATCCTTGGTTAGGTTTATTCCTAGGTATTTTATTCATTTTGAAGCAACTGTGAATGGGATTGTTTTCTTAATTTCCCTTTCTGTTAGTTCATTATTGGCACATAAAAATGCAACAGATTTCTGGATATTAATTCTGTATCCTGCTACTTTGCTGAATTCATTTATCAGTTCTATTTGTTTATTTGTGGAATCTTTGTGAATTCATTTATCAGTTCTATTTCTTTATTTGTGATTCTCTATGTACAGTATCATGTCATCTGTGAATAAAAACAGTTACTTTTTCCTTTCCAATTTGGATGCTTTTTATTTCTTCTTCTTATCCTATTACTGTGGCTAAGACTTCCAGTACAATGTTGACTAAGAGAGGTGAAAGCGGACATCCTGTCTTGTTCCCTATCTTAAGGGGAACACTTGTAGTTTTTGCCCATTGAATATGGTGCTGGATGTGGGTTTGTCATATATGGCCTTATTTATGTTTAGGTATGTTCACTCTATTCCCATTTGCTGAGAGTTTTTATCATAAATAGGTGCTCGATTTTATTAAATGCTTTTTCTGCACCTATTGATATGATCATGTGGTTTTTATCCTTAATTTTGTTTATGTGATAAATCACATTTATTGATTCGTGAATATTGTACCAACATTGCATTCCCAGAATAAATCCCACTTGATCCTGGTGTATGATCTTTTTAATATCTTGCCGTATTCGTATAATATTTTGTTGAGGATTTTAGCATCTATGTTCATCAGGGATATTGGCATATAATTTTATTTTTTTGTAGTATCTTTATCTGTTTTGGAATTAGGTTAATGTTGGCCTTGTAAAATGAGCTTAGGAGCCTTCCCAACTATTGAATTTTTTTGAAATAGTTTGAGAAGGGGAGGTGTTAGTTCTTCCCAGAATGTTTGGTAAAATTCTCCTTTGAAGCTGGTCCAGGGCTTTTGCTTGTTGGAAGTTTTTGATTACCACACGGTCCAGGGCTTTTGCTTGTTGGAAGTTTTTTTATTACTGCTTCAATTTTACTAGGTATAATCTGTCTATTCAGATTCTCTGATTCTTCCTGATTTACTTTTGGAAGATTGTATGTTTCTAGGAATTTATCCATTTTATTCAGGTTGTCCAGTTTGTTGGCATATAGTTGTTCATAATATTTTATTACAATTCTTTGTATTTCTTTGCTGTCAGTTGTTATTTCTCCTTTTATTATTCCCTTCCTTCTATTCACTTTGGCCTTTGTTTGTTCTTTTTCAAGTTCCTTTAAGTGTAAAGTTAGGTTGGTTATTTGAGCTTTTTCTTGTTTTTTGAGATAGCCTGTAATGCTAGGAATTTCTCTCTTAAGATTGCTTTCTGCATGTCCCACAGATTTATGATTAGTGTGTCCTCATTTTTATTTGTTTCAAGGTATCTTTTGATTTATTCCTTGATCTTGTTATTGACCCATTCACTGTTTAATAACATGTTATTTAGCTTCCATGTCTTTGCATGTTTTTCAGTGTTCTTCTTGTGACTAATTTCTAGTTTCATAGCATTGTGGTCAGAGAAGGTGCTTGATATGATTTTAATCTTCTTAAATTTATTGAGACTTGTTTTGTGTCCTAACATGCAGTCTATCCTAGAGAATGTTCCATGTGCACTTGAAAAGTATGTATATTCTGTTGCTTTGGGCTGAAAGGCTCTGAACATATCAATTAAATCCATTTGATCTAGTGTGTTGTTTAAGGCTGCCATCTCCTGATTGATTTCCTGTCTGGAAGATCTATCCATTGAAGTCAGAGGGCTGTTAAAATCCCCGACTATGATTGTATTTCTGTCAACCTCCCCCTTTTCAAGATTTGCTTTACACATTTAGGTGCTTCTATGTTGGATGCATAAATGTTTACTAGGGTTATATCCTCTTGTTGGATTGTTCCCTTTACCATTATGTAATGTCCTTCTTTGTCTATTACTATAGACTTGGTTGTAAAGTCTATTTTGTTGGGTATAAATATTGCTACCTCAGCCTTTTTTTTCCTTTCCATTTGCTTGAAATATCTTTTTCCTTCCCTTTAGTTTGTGTGTATCTTTTGATCTGATGTGGGTGTCTTGGAGACAGCATATATATGAGTCTTGTTTTCTTATCCATTCATCTATGTTATGTCTTTTGGATGGAGCACTTAAAGCCATTTACATTAAAGGTAGTTATTGTTAGATACATATTTAGTGCCATTTTATTTTCTCCCATTTTTTGCTTTCTCCTTTTCTTCTTTTTCTTAAAGCAAGCCCTTTAACATTTGTTGCAGTACTAGTTTGGTGTGAACAACGTCCTTTAGCTTTTTGTTTTCTGGGAAGCTCCTTTTTTTTATCCTTCTATTTTAAACGCTAGCCTTGCTGGGTAAAGTCGCCTTGGCTGTATGTAGGTCCTTGCTTTTCATCGCCTTGAATATTTCACACCACTCCCTTCTGTCCTGAAGGGTTTCTGTTGAGAAATCTGATGACATTCTCATTGGTGCTCCCTTGTAGGTAACTACCTGCTTTTCTCTCGAAGATTTAGGATTCTCTCCTTGTCTATAAGCCTTGCCATTTGAATTATGATGTGTCTCAGTGTAGGCCTCTGTGGGTTTAAATTGTTTGGGACTCTCTAAGCTTCTTGGACTTGTGTGTCTTTTTCTTTCACCAGATTAGGGAATTTTTTTGTTATTATTTCTTCAAATATGTTCTCAATCCCTTGCTCATTCTCTTCTCCTTCTGGTATCCTCCCCTTCTGACGTGGATGTTATTATGCTTCATGTTGTCCCAAAGGTTTCTTAAGCTCTCTTCATTTTTTAAATTCTTTTTTCTATTTGCTGTTCTGCTCAGGTGTTTTTTTCTACCTTGTCTTCCAAATCACTGATTTGATCTTCTGCTTCATCTAACCTACTGCTTCTTCCTTCCAGTGTATTATTTTTTTCTCATATATTGCATTCTTTATTTCTGACTCGTCCTTTTTTATGGTTTCTATGTCTTTTTTCATGCTGTGGAATATCCTTCTAATCATTAGTCTAAACTCTCTATCTGATAGATTGCTTGCCTCCATTTCATCTAGTTCTTCTAAAGAATTCTCTTGTTCTTTCATTTGGGGCCTATTTCTGTGTCTTCCCATTTTGGCTGCCTCTTTGTATTTGTTTCTATGTATTATGTAGCTCTGCAAAGACTCTGGTGTAGGCCTATGTCAAACCCTGCCTGTGACTGGCCCTGAGCAACCTGGAGCTATCAGCAATCCACAGCATATGATTCCTTCTACCGGGTCTGTTTGTGTGCAGAATGAACCGGGCTGCACACTAAGGTGGGCTTCAAACAGCACCTGTCCTGGAGGAGGGTCAGCTAAAGTCTCAGAGCTCCCAAAGATCTGCCTTCATCTGCAGGCTTTCTGTTAGGCTTAAAGAGTGAAAGTGTTCTAGCTGTACTCAGCAGCCTGGCTTAAGCACCACAGGGTAGGGCAGAATAATTCCTGCTGTTGGATCTCTTGCTTCCCCTCAGGTTGTTGCCACTTGGAGAGGAGTGCTCTGCCTGAGAAAGATGGCTCCTGCAATATAGGGAATGACTCAGCACAGGGACACTGGAGGCTGACCATTCAGTTCTCTCCCCAGAGCTACCTGTCTCAGATGCTTGCACATCTCTAATCCACTCTACCCTCGCTCTGCTGGAGCCAGGGTATGTGGCTGCAAACAGAATGTTGTATGTTGGCCCTTTAAGAGGCTCTCTGCATTTCTAGCCAAATCTCCCTGGTGGACAGACACCCTGCTGCTTTTCACAGCCATATGTTATTTGGGGTCCTTTCCTGGTTCTGGTGCTATAAGCTGGGAAGCCCGCCTTGGGCTTTAGACCTTACACTTCTCAGGGGTAACCCCATGGCCACTGAAATATCCCTCCCGAACTTCAGCTGCCACCCGCGGGAGCCCAGCCAGCCCTCATGCCTCCTCCACACTCCCTACCAGTCACGTTGTGGTGATGTGGCTTCTTCCATCTGTCTGTGGTTATAAGATCTCTCTCCAGAAAGTATTCAGTTGGTTATTCAGGATGATTTTCCTATAATTTAGTTGTAATTCCTGTTTGGTCCTGGGAAGAGGTTAGCTTCCATTTACTCCTTCACCATCTTGGGTCCTTAGCAATTATTATTAAATGGAAATGAATGTAAAACACTCAGCACAATGCCTGATGTTTAGTAAATAATAAATGTCATGTTGTAATTTTTAATCATTATAGATTCTAAAGGACTTACCAGGCATTCAAAAATCAGTTTGCTGCATCAGTAAACATTATTTATTATATTTGTGCATACTATAAATACATCCATCAAGAAAGAACTAAGAAAGGCCATATGCTTTAGCAAAAATGAAGGGGTTGGTGACTTTGGGAATTGCTGCTTCAGGACATCATAAGTGCAGGAACAGAAATGTAATGATTTGAGGGGCTTTCTGGGAAATGAGGAAGAAAGTTTGTTTCCAATTTCTGAAAAAGAAGCTGAAAATAGACACTTAGCTTCTCCTTTACTGCCTCCCTCACTATCATCTAAAACTGCCCCCCCCCCCCCAAGAAAGCCTTAAGGAGGCGTCCGGGGTAATCCTGCCTCAGGTCTGAGACTGAGGACAGGGACACTGACACCCAACACTTGGGAGAAATTCCGCCGGAAACAAAGCTGGTGGGTTGAATTTGAAGGAGGTCAGCCAGGGTCTACAGTCAGCTCTGCTGCCAAGTTGTGAAAAAGCATGTTGTGAAAAGGAAGATTCTAGAGGAGTGTCAAGAATAATCCCAAAGCTGAAGTGAGTTTAAAGTCACGGGTGGGACATAAGAGGTAGGAGAAGCTTCCGCTTGCATGCGGCTGCCACTGTGCGTCAGGATCACGCAGAGGCAGCTGCACTGGAGAGTTGAGGGACGATTCTGCTACGAAAGAGAAATCCTTGAACACCAGGCAAAACCGTGACAGTGGTTCTGTCCAGCATTGAGGAGTCCTCCCCTAGACCCTGGGCCTCCAGGGAAATGACAGCAGTCTGTCATTGATTATGTGGATGCAGTAGGGGTCGGGAATGAGGTCAGTGAACCTGGAGTAGATACCAGGTCCCAAACCCCACATATGGAAAGCTGGAATTGATGTAACCGTGTCCAGAACAAACACACAGACCTTGCAAGGATGGAATTCCTCTGTGGGAAATGATGAGGAGCTATTCCCCTCTCTGCTCTCCCCTAATTGGTAGAACAATAAAATAAGCTTACTTTAGCCATTCCTTTCCTCCAGATTAAGTTCTTAGAGAAAAATTTACAACGATAAAACAATGTCATATATAATCCATATATGTCCATATTTGTATGTATGTATATATTATGATATATATAATTTGAATGTATATAATATTTGGGAAGCAAATACCAGACCCAGTTACACCTTCCCATATTTAAAGATGAAAATAGGGCCTATGAAATTTTAGCAACTTAAAATAAGTGATTAAACAAAAATTCCCAAGGTAGAAGAACATATTTATGGAAAGAAGTTTCAACAGCAAAAGAGGTCAGTTTTAGCATTATTCATTTTATGATTTCAATGAAATTAAATAAGAAATTTGTGAAATAGGAAATGAAATATTAAATGAAAAGAAAAGGGACCTAGAACAGTTGAGAAAATATAAAATAAAATGGAAAAATATAAAGTCAGCTGAGAAGCAGTAAAGAGCAGAACTGACAATGCAGGAAATGAAATAAATGTAAAGGCGTGTTTGACTCATTCTCATAATTTGAATAGAAATTGAGTTAGATGAAAGAGAATTTGATAAATAATGAATGGCAGAAATAGATATCCAATATAACAGATAATTTGGGTTGCTAAAGAATAGTCTAAAAGAAACATTTAATGATTTAATAGGACAGAACTTTGCTGATTTAAGAAAAACCAAGAAAATGCAGATTGAACAAGCTCATCAAATAACAATCAAAATTAATTGATAATTAAGAGACACTATACTTGGACACTTCCTGGTGAAAATTTTTAACTTCAAAGACAAAAGAATTTTAAGAGTGGGAAAAAGCATAAGTTACCTATACCAGCTCTGCAGCATTAAACAATGGAGAACTTTGATGGATAAATTTATGACCTAAAATGGGGGGGGGGGGAAAGAAAACCATTTTAAATAGATATGGATTCTTATAAAAAGCAATAATTTTTTTAAGAAATTGCCCAGTAAATATGTCAAGTTTTAAAAACTTTAAAATATAATGACATAATGGTTATTACATAAAAAAAGTGGTAATAACTATTGAAGCCATTTAAGCAAACATATGTCTAATTAGTATGTTAAATCAGTTTTGAGATATTATTGGGTCAACAGAGTACTCTGTCATAAGAAAAGAGCAAGGTGAAAATAAGTTTGGGGGAAAAATATACTGTTTCTGAGCATCTGCTGGAAGCAAGGACCACCACTTAAATACCACAGAAAAACTCAGTACATCAAAAAATGACAGTTTCAGAAACTTTCCCCACAACTCCAAGAGAAAGAAACCAGAACATATATGAAATAAAAATTCTAGAAAGAGAGACAAGCACATTTATAAGATCTGCAAAAATAAAATACAATAATAAAAATTATTTTCCAGAGCTGAAGAAATATTTTTTACCAGAGTCTTCAGGTCTAGAGGACTTACAAAATATTCAGTATAATTAATTTCTTAAAAGGATCTGTAACTTATACAACCTTAGATAAATTATTATAATAGAAGATTAGAAATGTCTACATACCTCCAAAAAACAAAAAAAATAAGCCTCTCCTTTCATATAACAAAAGTGCAACTCAGATTGGCATTAGATTTTTATTTTTTAGTCTACAACATTAAATGCTCATAAAACCTCAATAATTATAGAGTCTTGAGTGAAATGTGCTATTGAAATTTTGTAATTAGGCTTCCTCAAACATACAAAAATTCAAAATGTATACTATTCATATACTGTTACTGAAATAAATCACTTGAAAATATTGACATCAAAATGGAAGACGTATTGGAAATAAAGTATAGAAAAAAGACATGGTGTAAAAGGAACAGACGAAATGGCCCCAGAAAAGTTAGTAAGCCACAACGATGTTATCAATGAGTTTACGCAGCAAAATATAAAACTTAAAAAAATAGATTTTATAAAGAGAAAGAAAAATGTTTTGTGTTTTAAGATTTTATTTATTTATTTTCAAAGAGAGGGAAAGGAAAGGAGAAAGAGAGGGAGAGAAACATCAATGTGTGGTTGCCTCTCACATGGACCCCACTGGGGACCTGGCCCACAACCCAAGCATGTGTCCTGACTGGGATTTGAACCAGCAACCCTTGGTTCACAGCTCGTGTGCAATCCACTGAGCTACACCAGCCAGGTGGGAAAAATGTTTTTAATGCAGGGTAGAAAAAAAAATACTCATACTATATTCTCATATACCAAAAAATAAAAAATTAATTTACTTCTAGCTTCCAAACTCCTCTTCTTCTTCCCAAGTCCACCTACTGCATAGGAAAAGTGATGAAAATCCACAAATTTTGAAGCCAACTGATAATTACAATCTGATGTGATTTTTAAAAATCCCTTTAGGTGAAATGCTCAGTCTTTCTGATTTTGCTCTTCCCCAATAAAATCTGGACATATGAGAAGGACTAATTTCCCTTGTGAATAGGTCCTTTGGTTTTACACCAGATGGTTTTATGGAAAGTTATATCACATTTTCAAGGAACAGAAAATTTCAGTATTAGTTAAACTTCCAGCAAATAGAAAAAGAGGAAGTTTCCCAATTTATTTTAGGAGGGTAGCATGTATCTGATGGCGATATCTACCCAAGATAACACATTCATATGCAAATCTTCTGACCAAATTTAATAAAAACATTAAACCTGAATCAAATATAATTAAAACAAAACTAACACTATAGTAATGGAATAATATACCAAGACCAAGTAAAATTTATCCTAGGAATGCAAGAGTGCTTCAGTATTTAGGAACATTTATTTTGAATGCTGAAGATGAAAACCAAATTATTTTCTCAGCAGAATCTGAAAAGACATCTCTCTGAATACTTAAGTGTTCAAAGAATATAGAGGATATGAATAACAACTAATGAGGTTGATTTAATAAATATATTTTCAACCCTATATCCCACAGAGAATAAACTTTCCTTTCAAATGCCCATGAAATATTTATTAGGTCACAAAGAATGCATCCATATGTATCCCAAGGCACAATTTTTCCACTTCACATTCTCAGCAGTAAATAACAGGAAATGAATAGCGAAAGTAAACTAAAACCTCAGCTACCAGGAAAAAAGTGATAGATTTTTATAGTGTCCTGAAGAAGACTGAAAGAAAGTGACTCTCTTAGGCAGAGGACGGCAAACTATGGCCTGCAGGCAGTTTTAGTAAATAAAATTTTATTGTAGCAATGCCACACCCACTTTGTTCAGTTGCTATCAATGGCTACTTTTGTGCGACATCAGCAGGGTTGAGTAGTTGCCATGGCAACCAGATAGCCCTCAGAGCCTAAATTATTCACTGTCTGGCCCTCTATAGAAAAAGTTTGCAGACTCCTGGACTAAGAAAGCATTTGCGGCCCGTAGAAAATGGGCAGAGAATATTGATACCAAGGCCAGCGGTCGCTTTTGGGCCCTGCACTTAGTTTCATGCTCTGCTGTGCTAATAATTTGCGCACACGAGGCCCCGCGTTCCATATGCACGGTGTTCTACTAATCATATAGCTGGTCCTAACTGATACTCAGTGTTTTTAGAATGAAGAAAACCAAATGAACAAGAAATGTGAGAAAGAATCTTGGCTTATAATAAAATGCTTCCACATAAACACTGTAATGAAAACCCATATTTATTTATAAAACTGACAGCTGTTTCAGAAGAAGTGGATTTGGAATGGGAGGGGAGGGTGGGAAGTGCGTTACAGTGGCTGCGGGGGCCTGCCCTGAGGCCGCTGTGTCCCAAGGAGGACGCCTGGTGCCCTACAGAGTTCCTCCTCCAGGCAGCCTCTAGGAGACAGATACTGTTCTCTCCATTGCGCAAAGGAGGAAGCTGAAGTTTAAAAAAGTGAAACATCTTCAAACGTCACACTAGTAGTGGAGGAATAAGACTTTGAACTCCCATCAGCTAGTTGGTCTGAACAATCTCAAGAGTCTAGCCTTAAGAATTGTTTAAAATCTGGTATGAAGAAATACAGTGCTGAGGCACAAATACATGTGCCTCAGGGTAGAAAAAGCTTATTCTCACTGTACGCAGATATATAGAAAATAATGTAAAGCTGCTTTGCTTATCATCAAAAGACTGTCCTGCTGGGTGCGAGTGTGGTGAGGAGGAGAGGCAACTTTCTTCCAAACTGGAAGTCTTAGCCCCATGCAAGAATTTAAACACTCAGTAAATTTGTCTCTTTAAGTTTTGCTCCCCACCCCCTTCTCTCGCTTTTATGGCTATGCGTTTGAGGGAGTCTTATTGTGTCCTTGTGGCACACGCGTGAAGGGGGCCTCTGACTTCCCTTGTCTGGTCTTGGTCACCAGGTGGTCATCCACAGGTCACATTGGTGGCTTTGGCTGGTGGCCCGTGAGTCTCATTCATCACATCTCGGTGTGCATTGCAATGACGGGAAATGCCTTGGGGCAGCTAACCAATTTTCTGTTTTCTTCACAACAACAGTAACGGTTCTGTGTTGAACTTGCGCCAAAATACTAATAGCTGATAGCAGAAAATATTTTTAGACTGTCCTGGTGTGTGTCTAAGGGTGTGTGTGTGCGCATGCGTGTGTCAGACAAGGGGAATTAGTGGACATGAAAGAAGAACATATTTTGCTGTAATATCCTCTTGATCTTGATCCACAAGAAAAAATACAGTTTACATCTTGACACAGTATATATGCATGACTTACACATAATTGGCCAAAAGTTTCACATAGCATTACTTTGTGTATGCAATATATTCTGATATTTCTATTCTATTCTTTTTTTTTTCCAAAATGTTGACAGCATCCCACCAAACTGATTTCCCAAGTCACTAATTGGTAGCCTTCTGTGGGTTAAAAGTCATTGTTTTCATAGTCATCAGTTGGATTGACTAAAAGGGAAATTCCTCACAAGTCAGCAGGGTGAGGCTGGACACCCTGGGCCGGGGGCTCTGTGACACAGACAGGAGCAGGGTGAGTAGCCTCAGACTCCAAGTACAGTGCTTAGTGGCTTGGTTTGGATCTGGACTGGTATCTGAAGAAGTTGGAGTGGAAGCAAGAGTTGAGGTCAAGCTTTTTGAGCAGGAGAGAGGCTTGGCCATGACCCCAGTCAGTAATAGGAGGGTAAGGGCTGCAGGCCTGGGCTGGGTTTAGGGCTCCAGCCAGTTAGGGTGCAGTGTGAGGTTAGGAGGAAGGAAGAAAGGCCAAGAAAGAAGCTGAGGGATGGAGGGTGGGGGCAAATGAACTTGGAGCCTTTGATGGCAGAACTAATTGCTGGTCCTGCTTAGTGGTGTCTGAGGCTGCCATACCCTTCAGGATTCGCTAGGACCTGGGTGGGTCACCGAGGACAGCAGTGACTTCAGTGGGGTGGGGCTAAGGAAAAGCGGGAACTGACAGCTTTATAACTTCCATCTTAGAGCAGCCCTGTTCTTCCAGATTTAAAAGACTCCTGGGTGATGGTTCCAACTATGAGCTCTCTTTTTTTCTCCTTTCATTTTATTCATGGCTCATGGAAAGAACCTATGTTTCTAAGGAGCTTAACCACAGGGAAGTTGGGAGACTCACATAAACACAAAAGAATGTATTTCAGAAAACAAATCCGAATGAAATTCAGAGTTCTTGTTTTTCTCCTACTCTTTGAATATTAGATCCTTGGAAGTAACTGAATGGTAATGTGAAGGCAATGCAAAATCCCTTGTTGGGAACACACAGTGAATGCAATGCACAAAAATTTGTTGACTTTTTACCATGTTCCACTGGAGAGGGCATAGAAAAGCAAAAAGAAGTAAGAAACGCTGGAGCTCCCCCCGGCGGAGCCCTTCTTGTGGGTCTAGTATTGAGGCTTTGGCTCCCGATGGGCTGGGGAGCCCTTCTCAAAGCCCAGTCGGAAGGTGGTGTGAGGTGTTGACTCTGACTTTGAGTGGTCCCAGGAATACTGAATGAATTTTTTAGCACAGAACTCTGTACACTCTGTTCAAGCAGAATTCCTGGGAGGCTATTTGAATTCCAAATTTTGTTGAGATTTATATTTGTGGAAAATAAATGCCAAGAAGGGACCCAAATCCTCCACATTGTCCTGATACCCAGCTGGTCCATGGACGTCTTCAGGGGATAGACTTGCATTTGAGTTAGGATTTAATTGAGTCAAATATCAGAGACCTTTCATATCCACTGATTTCTAAAACATGGGCACTTCAACTCTCTGTGACTATCATTTGCACAGCAATTGTATGTTAAAAGCAATTCTAAAAAAACAATACAGAACAGAGCCCAATGGAGTACATAGCCCAGTACTACCTTTATCTGGGCTATGAAGGAGTTTCATATTTATACCTCGGAGCTCCGGCCGCCGTGGCTGGGAGAGCCATTACTGCCTGAAGAGAACATTGGGATTCCACAGCTAGAATTTTAAAATCATTAATTCTTAAAGTGGTTGGCATGATAAATGAGATATTTTACACATGATAGGGTAGAGAGATGCTGGAATGGGATCCCCCAACCAACACCCCACTTCTTGCTGTGACCAGGAGTCCATTTAGGTCCTCGGGTTGAGAGGAAGCCACAGGACTGAACATGTACACACTCCCTGGGCCGATGACTCTGGGAGTAGTTACTAAGGCAGATTTCAAACCAGAAAATCAGTTTACAAGGCCAAGTGCAGGGTGAAGCATGCATATTTTCACAGGAAGTCAAAAGTGAATCAAAGGCCCAGCATGTCCATCCCTGTGGGAGAAGGGGCAGAGTCCGACTGAGGTGCCAGTGGATAGGTGCCAGAGGCCCCGTGGAGGCAGTATTTAGAGTTCAGGGTGAGAAAGTCCAGCTCTGGCCATCGGGTGGTGGTGAAGCAGTGGAGAGGACTGTGGCATCCGGCAAACCTCTTGCTCCTGGGGATTTGGGTTAAAGATATATAAGCATCCCTCCCATCAGGACTCTTTCCTTTTCCATGGGGTAATTTGATCTTGGGGTAGGACAGAGCATGCATGTGTGGGTTAAGAAGGCTCAGTAATAATAACTAGAAGGATTCCGAAGTACAGATCTAGATAACCCCATATGCTGCCCCTTTAGTAGCTGAGGCCCTTTGGGATGTCATGGTAACCCAGGGAATACAAAACCACTTGGCTTCCCAGGATCTTAGGAGATTATGTTTACCCTCGATGCTTGAGGGAACAGGCTATGTACATCCCAAGTGTGTCCCAAAGGGGGTATATTTTGGTCAAGGCTTACATAATTGTGTAAAGAGTGATCGTGTGTGAATATGAAACAGCAAACCTCAACAGTAGCAGGGCGATTATTTTCAGAGTCGGCACGGGAGAAACAAGCCGGTCAATGCTTCCGCGCTTCCAGTTCTACCTTGGAAGCCTCATTTTATTTTCTTCTTGAGCAATGACAGCTCCTGCCCATTAACAAATATCTGGCATCAACAAATCAGATGAATACCAAAACTGTATAAATGTTATGTTAGTCAAAAGAATAGTGAAAATGAAATGCTTTAAGACAAAAAAAAAAAGAGTGAATTAGCATCAGGTAACCTTGTTTCAATAAATTAAGGAATGCAAATTGATCTGAGGCTGTGAAATAGAGCCAATCCTTAAGAACAAAAACGTGGCAAACCAAAGGTTTACTTCAAACCCCTTCTCCTGAAGCAGAGAGCCAAGAATAGTCCCTCAATTCTAATTCAAGTCTCTATTTCACAAACACTTTGCCTTCCCTCGCAGTATAATTCCCTCACTGTACAACTTCTCTGCTGTTGAAAAAATCAAACTCAGGATGGGGGAGGTGTGAGGACTCTTCTCGAATCACTAGGCATCTTACGGTACCTGTCAGTAACCAAACTTTCAGATAGTACTTGTCCTGGTCGAGTGGACCAAAGCACAGCATTGCATTTCAGAAGTGGGCACAGATGACCAGTGTCCAAGGAACTCTCTTGATTCCAGTGGAAAGGAGTTACAGAATTCTGGATTGGACCATGACTTACAGTCAGTCAGGTGGTACCTCCTCTGGGGCACTTACACAGCATTGGGCCGTCATCACCAGACCCCGGGACCCCCAGGACCAGAGTATCTACCCCATTGCTGAAGGAGAGCTGCTAGAACCAGTCTTTGAGATTTAAAGTATACAACTAAATCCTGTCCAGGATGATGGCTGGGATTCTAATGAATGAGGATTTCCAAAGCATTAAAAGTCCAGGGGAAAGATATGCAGTTCTGGTAAGCTCTTGGGAGTCTTCCAGCTGCCATTAAGCTCAGAGACCTATCATCGATGATGTGTAGGCCGATTCACCAAGGAGCTGTGCTCTAGAATCATTGACCCAGTTGTGAAGGCTCTTCAAGTTCACATAGGGTCACAGGAATTGGCTGGAGCCATCTGAGCCCAAACCCAGAGTATTTAACCAAATGAGGGAGGAAGAGGTGATGTCCAGCTGGCAAAATACCAGGAGCTTCCATGAGTAATAGAGGCTTCTCCTCTCAATGCTCTTCTTTTTTAAAAAAATTATATTTTATCGATTATACCATTACAGTTGTCCCACTTCCCTCCACCATGCCCCTTCCACCCAGCACCCCCAACACTCTCAGGCAATCCCCACACCATTGTTCTTGTAAATGGGACATGCGTGTAAGTTCTTATGCTACTCTACTTTCTATACAGTACTTTACATCCCCATGGCTATTCTGTAATTACCAGTTTGTACTTCTTAATCCCTTCACCTCTTCACCCATTCCCCCACATACCCTTCCCATCTGGCAACCTTTTCCTTAAATAAGTCCCTTTAACATTTCATATAATAATGGTTTGGTGATGACGAACTCCTTTAGTTTTTTCTTGTCTGGGAAGCTCTTTATCTGCCCTTCGATTCTAAATGATAGCTTTGCTGTGTAGAGCAATCTCGGCTGTAGGTCCCTGCTTTTCATAACTTTAAATATTTCTTTTTTTTTAAAGATTTTTTATTTATTTATTTTTAGAGAGAGGGGAAGGGAGGGAGAAAGAGAGGGAGAGAAATAGCAATGTATGGTTGCCTCTCACGTGGCCCCCACTGGGGACCTGACCCACAACCCAGGCATGTGCCCTGACTGGGAATCGAACCGGGACACTTTGGTTCCCAGCCCGTGCTCAATCCACTGAGCTACACCAGCCAGGGCCCATAACTTTAAATATTTCTTGCTGATCTCTTCTAGCTTTCAAAGTTTCTTCTGAGAAATCAACTGACAGTCTCAAGGCAACTCCCCTCTATATAGATAACTAACTTCTTTTCTCTTGCTTTTAAGAGTCTTTTTGTATCTTTAACCTTTGGCCTTTTAATCATGTGACTTGGAGTGGGCCTCTTTGCGTCCATCTTGTTTGGGACTCTGTGCTTCCTGGACTTGCATGTCTATTTCCTTCACCAAATTAGGAAAGTTTTCTTTCATTATTTTTTCAAATAGATTTCCAATTTCTTGCGCTTTTTCTTCTTTTGGCACCCCTATTATGTGACTGTTGGAATGCTTAAAGTTGCCCCAGAGGCTGCTTATATAATCCTCAATTTTTTGTATTCTTTTTTTCTTCTTGTTGTTCTGATTGGTTGTGTTTTGCTTCCTTATGTTCCAAATCATTGATCTGATTCTTGGTTTTATCCACTTTACTGTTCTTTCCCTGTAAATTGCTCTTTGTTTCAATTAATGTATCCTTCATTTCTAACTGGATCTTTTTTATGTTGTTGAGGTCCTCACTAAGGTCCTTGAGCATCCTTATAACCAATGTTTTGAACTCTGAATTTGATGGAGTGCTTATCTCCATTTTGTTTAGCTCTTTTTCTGGAGTTTTGATCTGTCCTTTGATTTGGGCCATGTTTATTTGTCTCCTCTTTTTGGCAGCCTTCCTATGTTTGCTTCTATGCATTAGGTAGAGCTGCTATGACACCCTGTCTTGGTAGCATGGCCTAATGTTATAGGTGTCCTGTAGGGTCCAGTGGCACAGCTTCCCCTATCACCCAAGCTGGTGTGCCCTTTCTGTGGGCTGAGTACACTCTCCTTTTGTAGTTGAGCCTTGATTGCTGTTGGCAGGTCCATGGGAGGGATTTACCCAGGCCAATCAGCTGCAAGGACTGGCTGTGACCACCACCCACCAACCTCCCCCTTCTGTGGAGGATCAGCTATGCTGGGGCAGGGTGGTGGTGCTCTAACTGATCTGTAGCTGTCCACTAGGTGCACTGACTCTGGGCTTTCCCAGTAGTACAGGCCAAGGTCATCCCATACCTGTGTTTTGCCCAGAGCCACCCAGCATGAGCTATAAAGCAATCTGAGAGGGCTGCTACTTATACTGAGCTTAGAGATGCCCAGGCAAAGCCAAGCTGTGAACCTAGGCTGGCTGAAGCTAGTGTTGGGCCTGGGGCCACTTAGTAAGAGGTATGGGGGCTTGGGCTCACTGGGGCCAGCCATTGCTTGTTTGATAGGATTTAGGAAGTTATGAAGCATGAGCTAAGACCAGCCATTCATATGAAAAAGTCACTGTTAAAAGCTTGGGCGGATCCCTAAGTTGTGTAGTGCAAAGCCTAAGGGGATCTCCAGGGCAGGGCAAACATTGTTAGCCAGGTTGATGGAGTTTCAGATATGGTACCCTCCTGCTGGCTCTTTGGCTCTGTAGGAGGAGGGTTCAGAAGAGGGACAATGGCCTCTCTCTGCTTTTCTGTCTGATATAAAGCTGTTCCCCAGCCTTTACCTTGATGCCAGAGACTTCAGTTCCTCCCCGTAAGACACTGGTGACTTTCAGAATGCTACAGCAGTGTTGGAGCTTAGAGGGATTGACTCTGAATAAGTCCATGTGTGGGTCCTTTGGACTCCAGCAGTTTCTTCCACCAACTCAATCCCCACTGGCTTTTTTGCAACCAGAAGTTATGAGTACTTACCTTTCTGGCACTGGAACCCTGGGTTGAGCTGTGACTCTTCATTCTAAAGATATCCCTCCTGAATTTTTATCCACCACATGTGGATGTGGGACCAGCCAGATCTGTATCTTCACCCCTCCTACCAACCTGGATGGATGTAGTTTCTTTAATTCCATAGTTGTCAGACTTCCATTCAACTTGATTTCTGATAGTTCTGAGTGAAGGCTGTTCCATAGTTTTACTGTAATTTTGCTGTGGTTGTGCGAGGAGGTGAGCCATGTTTACTTATGCCGCCATCTTGACCGGACATGCTCTTCTTTCTTCCACTCAATGAATAGGTAGATGCTGGAGAGGAAAATATCCTTAAGACCTTCACAGGGGAGCTTGACAAAAAAGTGATTGCAACTTAATATCAGAGGATGATGACTGTGAGACATACACGGTGCCCCGAGTGGGTCGGGGACAGTGAGCCCCATCTTTGTTGTCAAAGCAACAGGCAGACACTGAGCTGTGTCTTAAAGAATGAGTAGGAGTTTGCCAGTGTGGACATTGAGTGTGTAAAGCAGATGGAATGGTATAAAAGCTGAGAGTCTGGAATGGAAAAGGTCTATTGGACAGGTTTATTTTTGACAGGAGGGGCCTCCATCCCAATCCCCACCCTAATTCTTTTACCCATCTCCCAACTCCTCACCCCCACTCTGTGGGCTCTATGCTGATGCAGCGTGAAACTGCTTGCTCTTCTCCAAACAAGTGTTTAAATAGAGGGGTGGGCAGAAGTAGGTTTATGTTATAATACAAATGATAAGACAATAAGTAATAAATAATAATGCAAGAATAACTCTTGTGTACTCACAACTGTAAACCTACCTTTGCCATCCCATATGCATTTCTGTGTTTATTAGAATGGTTGAATGATATTTCATATACTGTTTTACCATCCTTCAGGGGATTGCCTGATCTGATCCTTTGTCTATTTTTCTGTTATTTACCTTTTTGATATTAACTTGTACCAATTATTTATATATCCTGGACACTAATCTTTTGCCTTTTATATTTCTGGCAGACAAACCTTCTCTCACTCTTTTTCTTGTCTTTGAACTTGTTTGTAGTATATTTTGTAATTCAGAATTTTAGATACTTCAGGATGTCAAAATTATCCTTTCTAAAAAAACAATTCCTACTTTCTGTGTCTGGTTGAAGAAACCCTTCACTAACCTGACAACATAAAAATCTTCTATAATTCACCCAGTGGATTTAAGTTTTGTCATTCTCATTAGGCATTAATAACCCAGGGTCACATTTGGTATGAGGCTGTGATTGAATTAGCTTTTTCCAATTAAAAATCCATTGTCACAGCATTATTTATTGAGGAACCTATTCTTCCTCCTCAGTCTGAATCGCCTCTTTCATTGTATAGCAAGACCTCACATAGTTGAGGTCTAGGTTCTCTAATTCACCCCATCGGCTCTGCTGTTATGTCCTGTGTCATGACCATATGGGTCATCATGTCTGCTAGGGCAAGCCTTCTGGCTTTGCTCTTTCATAGTTGCCCTGATGACTTTTAGATCTTCAATTTTTTCATTTTGTTTTTAAAGTCAGTTTTTGAGTTTCTTAAAACATCCTATGAGAGTTTTTCCTAGAATCGAAGTTATAGATTAACTTGGGTAAAGTGCAGTATTGTTATGATATGGAGTCTTTCACTGTCTGATCATAACATACTGTATCATTCATGTTCAAATCAAACAGGCATATTTGTCTAGGTGTGGGGCGGAGAAAAATACATTCTCCTCATAGAGCAAGAATACACTCGGTGAGAATTCTTAGGGATGTTGTACCATGAAAAGGAAGGCATAAAACCTACTTAGCACAGATTCGCCTTAAATATCTATAAAATAGTCTGAAATAAAGAAAAATAGCCACAAATAACTCTCTAGAAGTTAAAATTAAGGTAAATGAGTGTATGAAAAATAAAAGTAATCTGAAACTAGTGGAAAATGTTTGCAGTAGAAAATGTCAGACTGAAAGGAGCAAACTCTAACCTCAACAATTATTAGAATGACAGACAGACATGCAAAGCTCAGCTGAAACAGATCCTTGAGGAAAGGAAAGAGGCACCGCAGCTACAGAAAGGAGTGGGTTAGAATAGAAAAACCTACCATAAAGTCACTGCAACAGATTGAGTATGAGCACTATGGAAATACTTATAAGCTAAATTAAGCTGTAATAAATAGTACCAGTAAAACAGAAGTCAACTTTGGGAAATACAGAAGCCCCTTCCAAATCTAAAATTCTGTAATTCTGTGTGTTCTAGAGAATATTTCCCTCTTTTTCCAGTAAGAGGTTTCCTTTTTAATAAATGAAAGGCTATGTAGTTTTTTTTCCTCTTATTTATTAGAATGATTCATTACATTACATTTCCTTTGTTGAATTATCAATACATTCCTGAATAACCTTTGACAATTAATTATTTTTTGATTCCTATTGAATTCATTTTGCTAATATTTTCTTTAGAGATTTTGTCTCTATATTCACAAAAGAAATTGGACTGTTTTTTTGAGGAGGAGGATTTGTTTGTGTCTGTTTGAGCATCTCATTTGTGCTCACGTCATTTAAATGGAGTTGTTTTCCTTCCCTTATCAAAGGAATAATTTAAATAGCACAAAAAAATAACAGTTTCTTAAAGATTTGAAACTAGCCTGTGAGTCCGGTCGAGCCCAGGGTTTTCTTTTTGTTCATTTGGTTTTTGGTGTATGGCGTGGGAGTGGGAAGGGATGGGAAGTGGAACAGAGAGAGTTCTTTAACAAACATTTTAAGAACTCTAACATTAACTCTAAACACCACTTCAAATAATTTCCAAGTTTATGGAAGTTTCAGATAATGAATGAGCCCAGTTAATGAATAGGTTAAATGTCAATTAATGGAACATGAAGAGAAATGGTAAAAGGGAAAGACCAGTGAACACCCGATTAAGTGACGCCTGCTTTTGTTTTCCTAGGTCAGGAAGTGTGCTGCACCACTGGAATGAGATCTATTACTTTGTGGAACAGTTGGCTCATAAATTCATCAGGTGAGAAACACATGCATAGCTCTCTGCCCTGATTAAAACCAGCCTGTATTTGCTATTCTATAAACTACCAACTACTCTGGGGATGCTTTTTGACAAAGGTAGACACTCAGATCTTGGATAAGACTTTATTTTAATCTTTGCCACATGTTAGAATGGCTTCATGTTTTCAAGAGGACCCCAGTTTGGTTTAGGACCATAATTTTAACTTTGTCTTCCCTTTTTGAGTAATATATTCTTCTAGAAAAATAATTAACATTCTCTTTCGCAATGTATCAAGCTGGAGCAATTGGCTTATTCTAGGGGCATTCCTGTGCAGGGGGTTTTGTAAAGCGACCAGTTCATCCCAGTTTTCCCAGAACTTTTCCGCTTGTAGCACCCAAACTCTCACATCCTGGCAACTCCCCTCAGTTCTGGCCAAACGAGCCATGTGCCCTATCAGGTAGAATTCTCTGAGCATCTCAACACCACTTTCCCAGAGAGGACAAGGCAGTTTTGAACATTGTTGCTATAAACATTGCAGGGACTTTGGAGGTCCTACTTTGCAGTAAGTATACACACCCACTACTAAAGGAAAGGAGGTCATTTCACCATCCTTGGGTGCAGCCTCTAAGGAATAAAAACTGTGATAGCTTTCTTGGAGGTGCTTGAAGCCAGCTGTCAAGGTCTTTGGTAAAAATTGTTTCCAATTATAAATTTGAAAGCTCCACTCATGCTGATGGCCTTTGTTGAGGCTTCTAGTCAATATGATAATCATATACTTTTTTGAATAAAGTTCTTTGTCTCAGAAGACAGGTTCTCCTCTGAGACTAGGGTAATGACACACGTGTTCCCTCCAAAGTCATGGATCCCAACATGCACCTGCCTGTCCGACTGGAGGGAGATGTCCTCTCTGTGATCAAAAGCTGGAAGCGGCAGCAGGAAGCATCTAAACCCAGATGACTGAGAAAAGCAGATGCTGAGAGGAGAAAGGGGAGTTGGGGAAAGTAGGGAGAAAGGAAAGAAGCAGACACATGGGTGGAATTAAAAGCAAAATTTTTAGGGGAATCATGGGAGCTTAGAATTGAAAGGAACAACCTACTAACCTATCTGAGGAGGCATTCTCTTTTACTTGAATAGCTTAGGTGAGAAACTGCTGCCTTTTGAGGCAAATAGTCCAACAGTTGTACTGTTCCAGTTTCCAGAAAAGTCTTGTTGTCATTCAGCCAAAATATCCTTTCTTGAATTTTTATCCATTGATCCTTTGGAGTGATATGAAACAAATCTGCCTTGAGGCACTTGGCGGTATCTGCTACGTCTCTGCTCTTCTAGTCTCCTGTTCTCCCTGAAGCAGAGGTGTCTTCTGGGAGAAGCTTTGAAGTTTGGCAGATGTGGATTTGAATCTAAGCTCCATTGTGCAACCATAGTAATTAACTTACCTTGGCTGAACCCTAGTGTGCATGTAAAAATTATGAGAGAAAACATGTGCAAACAACTAGCTCAGCACCTGATTTAGAGTGGGCACTCAACACTTCTCTTTCCCAGTTCCTTCAGCAATTCCAGACACGTCGATATCTTAGAATCAAAGGAAGTTAGAAGTCGAGGTTTGAGGACCTATGAAACCACTTAATCCACCTCTCGTTTTATAGATAAAGAAACTGAGAACCAGCGTGGTTGACATGGCTTAACCCAGACCACGAGGCACTTTTCTCTGATTATCTCCTTTGGTCCTCCTTGGTCATGGACCCCCTCAAAGTGTGGCACCAAGACATGACAGTCACGTAAACTCTAAGAAGGCAGGACTGTGTCTATGGACAGTTGCAGCCAAGTGCCTGTAACAGTGCCTGACACATGGTACATGATCGGTCAATAATTTTGAATAAGTGAATAGTTTTTTAAAAGAATGAATGGCTTTTATTTACTCATTTTAGTAAGTAGTCTAGGTAACTGATACTGCAGAGGGAAGTTTATTCAATAACAGTGACTGATATCAGTACAGATATACATCATGTCTAATTTCAGTGGGATCCTCGAAATTCCAGGTCCTATTATTTGTCTTTATTCTGATCCCTTCTCATTTTCCTGATAGTGAGTCTAACTCTTCACCATTTTCTTTACGTCTCCAGCCTACGCCTCACACCCGTCACTTTCAGTGAGGAACGTCACCTCCTCTTTCACCAAGAACCTAGAGAACAGCAAGCGACCGGCTGTCTCAAGTTCCAATCCTACTCTTAACAGATGCATGTGTGTCTTTCCCATCCTCTCTGAGATTCAAGTGTCCTCCCTGTTTTGGGCCAATCCCTGCATTTAAGTCCATTTTATCACATTGTTTCCAATCTTCTCCTTTCTTGTATTTTCTCTACCTTTCTTCTGGCTCCACTTCCACCATTGATAGGCAAAAACTAACTCTCTGGCCGCTTGTCTAAAAAAGAGAAACCACAAATCTCTTGATCATGTCTTCCTGTAGATACTAACCTATTTCTTTACTGGTTTCTTACTCAAATATCCTTAAAGACTTGCTGTCCCTATATTCTTACTTCTCATTCATCCCTTAACCCACTTCCACCTGGCTGTATCCCCACCCTCCCCCTGCTTGCTCTCACGCAAGTCACTAAGTGATGTCCTAGAGGACAAAGCCAGTGGCCACCTTGCAGCACTTCTTCTGCTGGACAGAGGAGCTTCATTTGATCATGTTTATGTTTCCTTCAAATTCTCTCTCCCTCTGACTTCTGGTTCTCCTTTCATCTCACCAACCAAAGCCAGACTTTTAAATGCTGATGTTAGTTTTAAATTTGGCTCACATCTCGTCTTACTGCTGATATCTTCTTTGAACAGTTTTACTCACAACTCTCAAATTGTCTCTAGCCCAGACTCATATACCAACTGCCTCTTGGAGACCTACATTTCACACATTTAAAATTTTTTTTTTTTTTTTGTAGAGCAGAAAGGGAGGGAGAAAGAGAGGGAGAGAAACATTGATTGGTTGCCTTTTGTGTGCATGTGGACAAGGGACCAAACCACAACGTAGGCATGTGTCCTGACTGGGAATCAAACAAGTGACCTTTCACTTTGCAGGACGATACCCAGCCAACTGAGCTACACTGGCCAGCACTAAAACATATTCTTTCCAGAGCTGAACTCTATAGAAGGGAGGCAGTATGCCACGGTGGTTAAGTGCCCAGGTTCTAGAATCAAAATGCTTGGTCTTAAGCCCCAGATCCACCACTCTCCTTCTGTGTGTCCTTTATCTTTCAGGGTCTCAATTTTCTTTTCTAGAAAATAAGAATAATAATACTATTGATCTCATAAAATTGCTCTAAGTTTAATGAGATAATATAGGCAAATCACGTATGATAGTTGCCTGGCACACAGTGAGCACTTGATAAGTGTGGTCGTAATTAGTACGGTTGTTATTATTATTATTTAGGACATGGTATCCTGCTGGGCCAGCGCTGGTGAGGTAGTAACAGGCAGCGTGGTGGCATGGACAGAGAATTCAAGTCTGTTTCAAGAGACCAATATTCACTATATCAAGTATTGCTTGGGCTCTCACCAAGTACTAAATACCATTGCTAAGGGTTCCTGAAGATGACTTAAACATATGAGTACGGTGATGAATGTAAACTTTATGCTGGAAGCAGAGGAGCCATTAGAGGTTTTATTGCAAATGATTGAGAAGATCTGATTTCGGTTTTAGGAACAAGGAATGATGATAGGCAAGGTCAGCCCTAGGCAATAATTGGTCAGATAATTGAGGGCAAGTTCCTTAGCTAAGAGATGAAAAAGAGGGACAGGTTTGAGAAATGTTTAGGAAGCGGAAACTATAAGAGTCGGCGCCAGAGTATAAGAGTGTGAGAGGTTATTGCGTTGTGAAGAAATAGGTCAGTGCCATGGGGGATGAATCAGCTGCCCACCCAGAGAGAGGCCCACAGGATGGCGTTCCACTGGTGAACCCACTGCAGTCTCACAGCTCGTCCTGCAGACAGAGAAGCATGTTCGGTCCCCCACTGAGAGTTGTTCCGACTCCCAGAGCATGGATTTTACATTGAGAAAGCTCCTACGTACTGCCATATAAAAGCTATGTCAATGTATTCATTAATAATGAGAAGTAGAACTACCAAGTGGAATAGATGCTTTTATGGCCCATCAGCACACTCTCTGTATAGGATAACCTCCTCGGGAAGCCAAGTAGAAATTAAAAGCTGATGGTGATCCTACTTTCAGAGTAAAAGGAGTTCATGTATGATCTTAATGGCTGATGGGATCAAGCTACAACAGCCTGAGACAGTCTCTGCCTTACAGGGTATACCAGATGACTGTGGAGATACTATCAAATTTTGCCTGTTGGGATCTGTTTTTATAGACACCATGCAGACCTCTTCCCATCTAGGGAAACACAGAGCACAGGCAGTGATGAATTTTAGCTTTCTTCCTTATAATCACCAAGTGGCAGTATCAATCAGAAGCAGCCTCCAGGCAGATGATGCAGGTCTGCTCTTTAGCCCATAGCGTCAAGTGTGCTGCTGGCTGAATACTACAGCAGCAACTGTGGAAGCCTCTGGGCTGTAGCTCCTCTGTGTTGGCAGGGGTTGTGTAAAGGGAAGGGCAGGGAGGAAGTCTGGAAGGGAAGGGCATTCCATAGTCTTTCTGTCTGCCCTAATGGAATTTCTTTTCCTTTCCAGCCCACAGCTAAGAATGTCCTTTATTGTCTTCTCTACTCGAGGAACAACCCTAATGAAGCTAACAGAAGACAGGTAAGGATGCTTCCTATCCCAGTCATAAAAATGCCCATATTTTTTTGAGTAGTTCTCATATTTCGGCCTTACTGCCAGCCTTGACCTGTCAGTCATTTTAATCTAATAGTCCTCTATTTTCACTTGCGCCTTGAACCTTGCACAGTGATCCGTCTGCTCACTTACTCTGCAATGATTTTGATAGAATTTCCTGATGTTGGTGAAATTTTATAAATGACTAAATCACATTAAGGTAAATCTTAAATTTTTGATTGGTGACTCAGTCTGCTAACTTGAAGCAAGAGGTTCGCAAACCAAATTCTTGGGGGACTGTATTTTCTTTTATTTAAATTAGATTTATTTTGTGGGTTAAGGTTTTCAGACATATAATAAGCACACTGAGAGAAATAAGAGCTTGAAACATTGTCATACATAATTACTAAGCAGGGACTAGAAAGAGAGGGTTTACGATACCACACAATAAGAGGAAATTTGAATCAGGTGTGGAAAAATGTTGTTGACATAAAAGGATTAGTTAAACCTAGTTAAACAAAAATACTGTTTTGGGTTTTACTACCTACCGATGAAAACTAGCAATAACAGAGACACTGTCATTTATTCATAGTTAGGATGATACACCGAGAGTGGAGATGACAGTTTTGAGGTAAGGACACTTTGCCTACTTTTTAAAAAGGGACCTGGTCCCAGGAGAGAAGCACCGTGGGGGACACGTGTGGGAATCATGTATGGACATGTTGGTAGAAGGAAAGGAGGAAGGTAAGCTTAGGGAGAATTTTTTCCATAACATTCTTCTTCTAAAACTGAAAAGGGACTAACAAGATGGATTTTGCACTGACATAGCAACCCAGAGCTAGTCCCCATTTTTCTCCAGGTCTTTGCTTCCCATCTGTAGCAAAAAGAGTAGTCCATACCATCTAGATGTTTTCAACCCCTCTTCCTCGTTCAGCATTATCTATTATATGCATGCATGCCCTTTGAGATGCACAGAGACCCCACTTTAAAACCGGGACTTTCTGATTCCTTATTAACTGAAGGAGAAACGGAGGCCATTTCATGTTCTGAGGATGCCAGGCAGAACCCACACTAGACGCAGGCCCCACATTTTCCCACTCTATTTTGCTACCTTACATTAATAAACAGAATCATAAAGTCCAAGAAATCTATGTAACCTTTTTTAAAAATATTGGCCAAGGAGTTTAAGAAGCTCTGAGAAAGTGTCTCTATAGTCTGTGTGCTGTGTTCAAGACTCCCAATCTTTCTCAGCCTTCAAATGACGGCATCCTTTATGCGAAGATGTCTGTCTTTCCGAGAAAACTTCCCTCTCACCCATTCTTCCCTTTTTCCTACAACTCAAGGCTGCTTCGTGATGACTCCGCTCACTCCATGCCTAAGAGTTTGGCCAAGAGACCAAGTTCACACATCGCATCCCTTGGGGATGTTCTGTGTGCTCACAGCCTCTGGGAAGTAGGGGAGGGTGGAGAGAGAGGGTTCTAATTTTTTTTAATATCTGACAATAATTTTTATTTTTTTCTTTTTCTTTTTATTGTTGTTCAAGTACAGTTGTCTCTGTTTTTCCAACACCGCTTTCCCCCACCCCACCCACTCCCTTGTAAACACTAGTGGAATGCCTAGATTTTCAGAACCACTTGGGTTATGCTTGTTCAAACTACTCATCTGAATCCTACATTTAATCTGATTTTTTTGTGCCTTACCACTGCTCCTAGTTCCTGTGCCAAGAAGAAGACAGAGGTTAGAATCTTCTGTTGGCTGGAAGCAGCATTTCATATTTAAGGGCTGATGATGTAGCCAACAACACCCAGAAATGCTTTCCTAAAGGCTGTTAGGGTTTCCCATGGCAACAACTTGGCCTAACCTATGGGTCAGCTGACAAAGCATGACATGGTTTACCGAAACATCCCCAACCTTACCAGCCTGTGTGGAAATGTGGGCAAGCCATCTCGCCCTAAAATTCTTTCTCACGAGATTGACTAAAATAATGAGGCTTTTAGAACTTTCAATCTGGTGCTCTTTCTGAAATATATGATTTTCAGTGTTTTAGTTGGTCACAGGAATTTGTATATTTTTTCTCAATATTGCATTTGATCTTCTCAGTATCCCGATATGACAGTAAAAGATGCATTATTATATGTAATAATTGAGGAAACATGCAGAGTTTTTTAACCTTGTTTAAGAACAAGATATGAGTTAGCAGACACTCTCATTTCAACAAGAGCAAAAGATCTGGGGTCAATCAAAGGAAATAATATCAAAGGTATATTTGCACCCAGTTCTTGAGATCAAATCACATAGGGAAAATCATGGGAAGGGTGAAGAAATAGAAAGGAATATAAATGTGATGTGCCAAAATATAGATTTACTATTAGAATCATAACTATCATTTATGTCTTTTATCTGCTAAGCACTTTATGCATTATTTTTTATTTGTCCCTGTATAAGCATTGTTACTTCAATTTCTAATGTGGTCTCTGTGGTCATTTGATTCATTGCTTTGTATGTAATATGCCGTATTTCCCTAACTGCTTTTGAGATTTATTTTTGCCTTTCATTCTCAGCAGTCTGGTCATGATGTGTCTGGGTGTGGTTTTGTTTGAGTTTTTCCTCTTGGGGCTTTGCTGAGCTTCTTGAATCTATAGATTTATATACTTCACCAAATTTGGGGAAACTTGCAGGTATATTTTTTCTGCATAGTCATTTTCTCCTCTTTCTGGGACTCCAGTGGCACAAATGTTAGACCTTTGATACTATCCCACACGTCCCTGTTCAGTTCTTCTGCAGTCTTTCTTCTTTCTGTTCTTCGTTTCTCTTGTTCTTTCCTTGTGTTCACTGACTCTCTCCTCTGTCATCTCCACTCTACCACTGAGCTCACGTATTTCCTGTTTTTACTGTAGATACCGTGTTTTTCAGTCCTAAAAACATCTATTTGGTTCTGTTTAAATTTTCTATTTCTCTGCCGAGAAGTTTAAATTTCTATTTATTTCAAGTGTGTTTATATTTACCTCCTGCAACATAGTTATTATAACTGCTTAGTTTATTAAATCCAACAGCTCAGGATTGCCATCTTAATTGTCTTCTCTCTTAAGAATTGGTCACATATTCTGGGTGCTTTGTATGTCAAGTAATTTTAGATTATACCCTATAAATTTGTAGTATCATGTTGTTTAGACTCTGAATCGTATTCAAATCCTCTGGCGAGTGTTGATTTTTTTCTTTGTTTGCTTTAGTAAGAAATCACCCTGTCTAGGTTCAGACCACGAGTTCCATCACTTCTTCTGTGGGGGGGTGGGTTGTTTTTGTTTGTTTGTTTCATGTTCAAAGGCTTTGCCAAACTGCACTGGGACTGTCCTCCACATGTGCAGCTCAGAAATGAACCCGGGACCTATAGAGCTTCGCACACAGATTTAAAGGGATCCCCTTCTCTAGCAGTCTCCTCTCCAGGACTCCCCAGCACTGTCTTACCCACTGAGGCCCCTCTTTCCAAGTCCTATAGCAAGAAAAATGGGGTTTCTCCTGGAGTATTGGCACCGCATTGGTGTGTGCAGTTCTGTACTGAGGCCACCCTTGGGACAAAGCCAGACGTGGTACAAGAGAAATAAAAATGGAGATTTCCTCCACATCCTTTGAATCACAGGGACTCCTTTCATCAGAGGCTAGGAATACAGGGGCATTCTGACCTTTTTAGGTAACATCCCAGGCTGCTGCCATGTACTGAGTCCCCCACTTGGGTTAAAGACATGAGAGAAAAGTGGAAAACAAATTTGGAATTTATCTTTGCAAGGGTTGTTTCTCCAGTTTTAACTGCCTTCTTCAATCTACCTGCTTTGCTTACTTTTCTGAGTCCTCCTGTGTTTGCTTTTCTACTTGGTTCAGAGTTTTGTTACAATCAGCCGGAGAGGTAGCCAGTGGCAGGTTTACTTTACCAGACCTGCAGTTACCTTAATTTTACAGGTAATGACACTGAGATTTAGAGAATTTAGATAACTTGCTATGGTCAAATAATAAAAATGGCAGAGCTAGTATTCTGATTCTGGATTCTGGATTTGGTCCAGTTTATGTGCTTTGTGTTACATCATGTTGCTCTTCCAAGATTTCTTAGCTTCATCAGTTTGCAAAGCAACTGACAAATTGTAACAAAATTTTCAGGTTTCTTCACTAGCATAATAAAGGATATAATGTTAATTGAAGTACTGTTAGAACTAATTATTTCAGTGTTAATTACTGCATATAATTCCCTAAAAACTCCCTGGATGTCTTCTCCTGACCTTAATTGAAATACTTTAACTGCATCATCGTTGGAAGTGAGATCATGTCAAGGAAGTCCAACTCTTGAAAATAAATCAGGAATAGATATTAAATTTAATCCAATGCATTTTTGGCATCTATTGAGATGATATTTTTTTCTTAACCTACTAATACAGTGAAATGCATTAAAAGGATTTTTAATATTAGATCATTCTTGCATTTATGATTAAAAATAATATATTACAACCAAGTATAATGTAGAACTAGATTCTATTTATGCATTTTACTCAGATATTTAGCACCAGTATTCATAATTATGATTGAGCTGTTACTGTTCTTTTTATGACTGCCTTTACTTACAGTGTTTTCTGTAATTTTTCTTACACATAGATCATTACTTCTTCCAGAATTTATTCTGATGTATGGTATAAGGCCAAGATGAATCTTTTTTTCTCCAAGTGTTTAGCCAGTTTTTCCAACACTATTTGCCTAATAACCTTTTACTGCCAATGTGAAAAGTTAAGCCCTTTCATAAACTTGGGTCCTTTGCACAGTTTTCTATTCTGATGCACTGCATATCTGTCTGTTCCTATGCTGGAACCAAATTACATGTTTTTTTAATAGTTTATTTTATTTTATTTTCCCATCACCAACAGCTGGAAGACCCGTCTTTCCTCACTCCTAATGTTGGGTGTAAATCTCCCTGGTCCTTAGTGTTTCCTTTTTTCTTTTTACAATGTGTTTTTTAAATAATACTTACTATGTGTCAAAATATTCTTGCGATTTTCACTTGAATAGTATGAAAAATTCAGAATAGCCTCAGCAAAATGACATTGCATTTTTACTGTACCTACTTTCTTTTTTTTTTTTGAACTGAATAGAATTTTTTTAGCCCAGTTTAAGCACAGTTTTCTTTTTTCTCCTAAAATTATTGCCTTCCAAATTGGAAGTAAAAATCCCTAAAAGTGTAGCTAAAGTCTAGCTCCTGGGTAAGGTTTACTTAATTTAGAAGTACCCCAGCTTTTAGCCAAAAATGCCAATCTGTTCTTTCTATCTGATCTTGTCATGCACACACTGGTCAGGCACATAAAGAGGAAAGATATGCCCAAACCTGTTCTCCAGAAAGTGTATCCACTTTCTTCTCTAAGGGTGTCAGTTCTCATTCTTGCCCCTCAGTAGGTTTGTTACTTTCTTCAGATACGTCTCAGACACTGTTTCCTAAGTTTACTTCTGGCACTTAGAACTTTTACTTCTATTGTGAATAATTTTTTTCTGTTGTATTTTTGAAATTACTGTTCACTACAGAGCGGTTAACCTATAATTTGGGGTTCCATGGGCTTTTATTGAATTCCATTAAATGATTTTTTAAAATTTCCAACTCAGAGAGATTGTAGTTTGTATCAGAAGAGGCTTATGATCCCAAAATTGTTGAGAAAAACTGGTTTTGGGGGAAACTATTGGTTTAACATTCTTACCCCATCATTTTAACATTTTGTTTGTTTTAATACTTTTCCAGTTAATTTTAGAGTGGTTTTCTAATAAAATAGTTGTGCTATTTGTAGTTAATGATAACTTATGTTCTCTTTTTAAAATATTTATAGCTATTATATCTTCTTGTGTGTCTTATTACATTGGCTAAAATTTTCCAACTTTAATAGGAATGACATGTGTTTCATTAATATGCATTTTATTGGATATTGACTTCATAGAGATATTTAGTGTACTGAGGAATTATTCTTCCAATTTTATTTAAAAACTTTTATCCAAAAAAAATGTTGATTTATTAAATGCCCTTTGGTCATATCAGGATAATTGTAACTTTCTTCTTTTATTTCCTTTGTCCTGCCCATTTGAAAACTTTAAATCAAAAGATTTCCTGATGAAAAATTAACCTTACATTCATGGAATAAATTTTATTTGTCATAGTTTGTTCTTTCATTATATTTCTGGATTTGATTTAATATAAGCCTTAAGATACTGCTTATCAATATTTAATCTTAAGAGTGTTCAGGAGTTTTATTTTGTACTATCTTTGTCAGCCTAAGGGTAAAAGGATTATGTGAGTTTGGAAAAATGAATTGGCAGTCTTTTCACAGGCAGTGGAATATCTTAACTAATATAGAGAGTATGTGTTTGTTCAAGGGTTGATACTACCTGGAGGAAAACATCCTAAGTCTAAATCATTATTAAAGAAGTTCTTCAACAGTTATCTTAAATTCTTATATGACTTATTGTTACCATATTTCTTACCTTGAGAAGTGGTAGAAATTACCAGTGTATTGATATTTTCATTTTATAACACACCCTTTTTAGTTTTCAAAATCTCTTCTGTATCTGTAGTTATAGCCCTTTTTCTATATTCATGGAAAGGTATTTTTCTCTTATTTCCCCATTTACATTAGTCAATGGTTCATCTCTTAAATTTACTCATCAATTCTCTTGTATATTTGTTTCATTTTATGATTCATTATTTTATTCTTCTACTACTATTAATTCCTGTCTTCTTCTTATCTTTTATTTCAGCTCTTTTTCTGGTTCCTTGAATTGATAGTTATTCATTATATTTAATTATTTCTTGTTTAATAATAAAAGTTGTCATGAATATAAATTATACTCTAAATCTCATTCTGGTTGAATATCATGTACTCTGATATATACTCTTCTCATTATTGTTAATTTCTAAATCATTTACAATTATAATTTTATATTTGATTTAATGTGATTTACAAAGTATTTCACAATTTCCACTTAATTTTTAAAATATTTTTCTCAATTTCCAGAGACATTGCATTTTTTCAGAAAATATGGTTTATATAATTTCTGTTTTTAAAATTTATTAATTTTATTTCTGGCCAAGATGGAGGTGTAGATAGATACATTTTGCCTCCTTGCACACCAAAAGAAGGACAACAACAAATTTAAAAACAAAAACTAACCAGAACTGCCAGAAAATAGAACTGTATGGAAGTCCAACAACCAAGGAGTTAAAGCAAAAACATTCATCCAGACCACTAGGAGGAGCGAAGAGGGCAGCTGGGGTGGAGAGGATTCATGGCAAGGCAGTGGCTGGAGGACCAGGGCAGGTGAGGCAGCGGCTGGTGGACCAGGTGAGGCAGCAGCTTGTGGAGCGGATGGTCCCACATTTGCATGCGGACAAATGAGGAGGAATAACTGTGGAGTGAGAAAGAATGCGCAACCCAGGGTTCTGGTGCAGGGAAATAAAGCCTCAAAACCTCTGACTGAAAAAACCTGTGGGGGTTGAAGCGGCAGGAGAAACTCTCAGCTTCATAGGAGAGTTCGTTGGAGAGATCCACAGGGTCCTAGAACGTACATAAAACCACCCACCCGGGAATCAGCACCAGAAGGGCCTGATTTCCTTGTGGATAGCAGAGGAAGTGACTGAAAGCTGGCTGAGAGCTGAGCAAGTGGCATTGTTCCCTCTCTGACCCCTCCCCCACATACAGCATCACTACACGGCAATGTGGGTTACCCTGCCCCAGCGAACACTTACAGCTCTGCCCCTTATTACATAGCAGGCATGCCGAGACGAAAGAAAACAAACATGGCCCAAGTGAAAGAACAGATCAAAGCTCTGGAAAAAATACAACTAAGCGATGAAGAGATAGCCAACTTATCAGATGCAGGGTTCAAAACACGGGTAATCGAGATGCTCACAGAAATGATTGAGTCTGGTCACAAAATAGAGGAAGAAGTGAAGGCTATGAAAAGTGAAATAAAAGAAAATGCACAGAGAACCAACAGTGATGGGAAGGAACCCAGGACTCAAATCAACGGTTTGGAGCAGAAGGAAGAAATAAACATTCGACCGGAACAGAATGAAGAAACAAGAATGTGAAAAAATGAGGAGAGTCTTAGGAACCTCCGGGACAACTTTAAACATTCCAACATCCAAATCATAAGGGTGCCAGAAGGAGGAGAAGAAGAGCAAGAAATGGAAAACTTATTTGAAAACATAATGAAGGAGAACTTCCCGAATCTGGCAAAGGAAATAATTTTGACTTCCAGGAAGTCCAGGAAGCTCAGAGAGTCCCCAAAAAGTTGAACCTAAGGAAGCACACACCAAGGCACATCATAATTACATTACCCAAGATTAAAGATAAAGATAGAATCTTAAAAGCAGCAATAGGAAAGGAGAGAGTTACCTACAAAGGAGTACCCATAAGTATCTATCAGCTGATTTCTCAGAAAAATACCTTGCATGCAAGGAGGGACTGGCAAACTGGCAAGAAGTATTCAAAGTCATGAAAGGCAAGGACCTACATCCAAGATTACACTATCCAACAAAGCTATCATTTAGAATGGAAGGGCAGACAAAGTGCTTCCCAGATAAGGTCAAGTTAAAGGAGTTCATCATCACCAAGCCCTTATTATATGAAATGTTAAATAAACTTATCTAAGGAAAAGAAGATCAAAAACAGTAAGATGACAGTAAGAAGTAAGAAGAATAGTAAAATGACAACAAACTCACAGCTATCAACATCTGAAAAAAACAAAAACAAACTAAGGAAACAACTAGAACAGGAACAAATTCACAGAAATAGAGATCACATTGGGGGTTATCAGTGGGGAGGGGGCGGGAGGAGAATGGGGGAAAAGGTACAGGGAATAAACATAAATGGTAGGTACAAAATAGACAGGGGAGAGGTTAAGAATAGTATGGGAAATGAAGAAGCCAAAGAACTTACATGTATGACCCATGGATATGAACTAAGGTGGGGGAATAATGGTTGGGTGGGACAGGGTGGAGGGGAATAAAGAAGAGAAAGAAATGGGACAACTGTAGTAGTATAATCAATAAAATAATATTAAAAATATAAAACAGCCCTGGCTGGTGTAGCTCAGTGGATTGAGCATGAGCTGTGAACCAAAGGGTCGCCGGTTCGATTCCCAGTCAGGGCACATGCCTGGGTTGCAGGCCAGGTCCCCAGTAGGGGTTGCACGAGATGCAACCACACATTGATGTTTCTCTCCCTCTTTTTCTCCCTCCTTTCCCTTCTGTCTAAAAATAAATAAATAAAATCTTTAAAATATAAAACAATATTTATTAATTTTTTTGGTGGACTAGATTATGATTAAATTTTATTATCCATGAATGTTAGAAAGTATGCATACTTCAGTGAATAAAAAGTTTTATATAAAAATGTATTGATTAAATTTATCAATATTTATCAAATATTTTATATTTTTGTTTACTTGATCTGTAAGACATAGAAATATTTTAAAACTTTCCACTATGACTATTTTATTTGAATTTCTAACACATTTCCTTATAAATTATATTGCATTGTTAGCTCACATTTCTTTCATTATGGAATATATTTCCAATCATCTTTAATGCTTTTAAGTCTTTACCCAAAAATAATATTATAAATTATTTTTGTATTTTCCTGTTATCTTTGTCCACCTATTTATCTTTTACTCTTTTTGATATTTTAATTTTTTGCCAGTGATTTGAAAAGTATAATTTGAAAGAGTATAATTATATTTTTATTCTAGTAACAGTTCCCAATGAATTTTGCTTGCCTTTATTATGGCAAGAATTAAGTAATATCTACCCATTCTCCTTGTTTAACTTCTTAAGAAATATTTGCATTATGTTTCATAAACACACACACACATATATTTCAGTATTTGAAGTTTTGGGGTATTTTTTTAATTTTTCAGTTGGCTAAGTCTGTTTTCTGGTAAAATTTTCCTGGAGGATATGTAAATTAAAAACTTTTCTGAGTCCAAACTTATTTGAGAATTATTGTCATTCACCTCCAGGTAAATATTTTAATTAAATATCAAGTTCTCGTATTCTAACTATCTTTTCCTGTATATTTACTAGAGACAGTGACACAATGTCAACTTGCATATATTCTAATCTGCATTGCATATAAAAAAGGAGGGTTGCCAATTTAGCACATTTCTGCTTCGTGTGTAGTTATTGTCCCCTCTTATATGCTTGTAAAAATTATTTTTTTAATCTTTGGAATTAAAAAAAAAGTCAGGAGTGTATGTCTAGGTGTGGATTTGCATTACTTCTGTGTAGTACTTTGTATAGGACTTGAGCTCCATCTGACAATGTAATAAGCTTCTTCAGCTTAAGAATTTTTTATTCCCTTTATTATTACTTTTTCTTGACTGTTAATTATGTTCTTGAACCTATCCAACAATTCTTTCATGTTCTATTATAATTTTAATCTCTATAATTGTCTATGAGTTCTTAGAGAATGTTTTACTCTAGTCTTGTAATTCACCAATTTAAGTTGTCTTTTTTTTTTTTTTTGCAGTATTCAACTTACTATTCATGGCTTTCACTGCATTTTTTTTTACTGTGGTAAAATATACATATCATAAAGCTTTTACTATTTTAACTTTTTAAGCATGCGATTCAGTGGCATCAAGTTGTGCAACCATTACCACTGTCCATCTCCAGAACTTATCTATCATCCCAAACTGAAACTGCCCCCAACTCCTGGCAACTTTTGTTCTGCTTTTTATGTCTATGGATTGCCTACTCTAGATTTGGCATGTAAGTGGAGTCATATAATATTTGTCCTTTTGTCACTGGTTCATTTTATTTAGTGTGTTTTCAAGGTTTATCCAAGTTGTAGCATGTATTAGAATTTCACTTATTTTTAAGGCAGAATAATATTCTGTTGTATGTATATATCACATTTTGTTTATTCATTCATTTGTTTGATTTTTGGTTTTGAGGAATTGCCATAATGTTTTTCACAGTGGCTGTACCATTTTACATTTCTACGTATAATCCATAAGGATTTCACTATCTCCACATCTTTTCTGACACTTGTTACTTTCTGAGATTTTTTTTTATAACAGCCATTCTAATGGGTGTGAAATGGTATTTTATTGTGATTTTGATTTGCATTTCATTAGTGATTAATGATGTTGAGTACCTTTTCATGTGCTCATTGGCACATTTGTATGTCTTCTTTGGAAAAATGTCTATTCAAGTCTTTTGCACATTTTTTAATTGGGTTGTTTTTTATTACTGTTGTTGAGTCTAAGTGTTCTTTATATATTCTGGATATTAATCCATTATCTAATATATTATTTGCAAATATTTTCTCTCATTCTGTAGGTTACCTTTTCATTCTGTTTACAGTGTCCTTTGATGCACAAAAGTTTAAAATTTTGATGGAGTCCAATTTATCTATATCTTTATTTCCTTTCTTCTCCTTTCCTTCCCTTCCCTTCCCTTTTCTTCCTTTTTAGGGAAAGGGAGAAAGAAATAGAGGGAGAGAAACATTGATCAGTTGCCTCTTACACACATACCCCCAACCAGGGACCAGGCCTGCAGCCCAGGCATGTGCCCTGCTGGGAATTAAACATCTAAATTTTTCTTTTGTTGCCTATACTTGGTGTCATATCCGAAGAAATCATTGCCAAATCCAATGTCACAGAACTTTTTCCCTGTGCTTTTTTTTTCTAAGAGTTTTAAAGTTTTATCTCTTACATTTAGGTTCTAGATCCATTTCGAGTTAGTTTTTGTACATGTTTTAAAATAAGACTCCAACTTTATTCTATTGCAGATGAATAATTAGTTTTCCCAGCACCGTTGTTGAAAAGATTGTCTTTTCCCCATTGGACGGTTGACACCCTTGCCAAAATTAATTGACCAGATATGCCAAGTTTTATTTCTAGGTTCTCTATTCCATTGGTTTCAGTCCTTAATGGTGTGCCACACGGTTTTGATTACTGTGGCTTTGTAGTAAGTTTTGAAACGAGAAAGTGTGAGTCTTTCAACTCTTTTTCTTTATCAAGATTGTTTTGGCTATTTGGAGAATCCTTGGGATTCCATGTGAATTTTAGGATAAGTTTTTCTATTTCTGCAACAAAAAATGCCATTGGAATTTTGATAAGGATTGCATTGAGTCTATAGATCGCTTTGGGTGGTTTTGTCATCTTAACAGCCTGAAGTCTTCTGATCCATGAACACAGACTGTCTTTCCATTTATTTATGCCTTTAATTTCTTTCATCACTGTTTTATATTTTTGAGTGTCATTTCAGTTTTTAACTGACAAATAATGTCTTTCAGCCCTATGAATAGTTTCCTGATTCTGGATCTTTCCTTTCCTGTATGTGTGTGTAAGCATGGCATCCTGCTGTTGGGTCAGAGATATAATAGCTTCATCATGAGTCTGGATTAGAATTGTTTCATATTTCTTACATGGGTTTGTTTCAAGGGGAAAGTTTCTCACATTCTTCAAATTGGTCCTCTTCTTACCAACTTCTGAGACATTTCCTTACTATAATGACTCAAAAGAGAAACAGCTAAGGTTTTCAGTACTGGTTTTGGAGTAAGTTCTATCAGACATCATGTAAATCTTTGTTGAAAATGTTAGGATCCCGGGCTAAAGAAGGTAGGACAATTTAGAGATACATAATGCAGTTTTTTTCTTGGAAAAGCTGAACCCAGTGGTATATCCAAGGTAGGGAAGAAACAGAAGCCAAAGGAAGATGGTCAGGTGTAGAACCTATCTCTGTTGGGTCACTGTGTTAAGGACCTAACCTACCGCCAATCACGGGTTTTTCTTCTCATGTTTTGGAATTCCAGGCTGGTAGGTGCCTCCCTCACCATGTTCTTAGCGGCTCTAGTTTGTGCAGGAATTCTTCCAAGTGTCTGGCATGCTTACTTATTTTCTAGCAGTGAGAAACACTTCCCTCCATTATACTCGCTTAGCTGCATCTATATCATTTTGGAAAGAAAAGGAGGAGTTCAAATATGTAGACCTAGATCACTATCTTCAACTGAAAATTTCACCTTTCTTCAAAACTTTGCAAAATTATAAAGCAAAGCATAAAAAAATCAAGTCGAAGAGTTATTATACCTTATCCAACCCACTGGCCTATTTCATTAAGGAAAATCATTCTCAGAGAGATTGAATTGTTTGCCCAAATTTATATAAGTAGTCATTGGCAGTAAAAAATTTTTTAAATTCACAAAATTAAAATGTTTAAATCCAATGATTTTTTTTCCTACTATGTTGCATAGCTTACCTAATTCACTGCGTGTGTATGCATGCTGCTGCCTTTTGCTTCTCATCTGTGGAATACTTAAATGGAAACATTCACTGTGCACATGTGCAAATGTATAAATGCATATGCATTTGTTTGAGTCTGTTTATACTCTTTTATTAATGGCTTATCGTATACAAATATCCTAGAATATTTTTTCAACTATAATAAGAGAAAAATGATAATATCTACTCTGTAAGGTTATTATAGGAACTATATTATTTATTATATGTATTATATAGACAGGGATACTGAGACAGAGAAGGCTGAAAACCACTCTGCTGTAAAAGTGTAGGAACCTGGATTTGAACCCCAGCATCATGGCCCCAGTGTCCAAACCTTCAATCACTGTACTATAGCATTTCCCACAAATTTACTATTATATATAGTTTTAAGTTAAAAACAAATCCCATTCACAGTTCACCACTCCAGACCCTCTGGCTTCTTCCAGAAAACAGTTCCCTGAGAGCATATGCCTTCTACACATTTTATCTTCATGGCCTTTTGACAACTTCAGCTTGGAAATATTCCTCACAAAGAGGTAAAGAGGTAGCATCAGCATTTCAGAGACGGGGTTAAGAGGTTAAATGTCTTGCATATTGCTTCAGAAGTCGGAGTGAGAGCCAAGAACGCTTGGCTCAGCCTGCCGCGTGGAAACCAGGAGACCACACTTCTGTGTCCCTCTCAGTCATCTTCTGGTTGGGTTGGGAGTGTGGTTTTGCCATTAGTGTCACGGGGGAAAATGACATATTCTGAACACACCGCTTGATTCCTGGAGCGGAATGATTATAGGCTGTTATTACCAAGAGAAAGTTCTAAAAGCCTTTTCTAAATTTAAAACTGAGAGAGAAAAAAGTTTTCAGATCCTTTGTGCTTGGAAAAACATGGATTTGTTTCATTTCGAGATACTATTCATTTAGGTACAGGAAGATTTGATGACAATATTAAGAGAAATAGAGCAGAGCAATTTTTATTCCCTTGTTCTGTTGATTGAGAGATAATATCATGGGGTCTGAATTCATGAGGAAATTTCTTACTTCTCTGTGCCTCTGTTTTTTCATCTGTAAAATGAACATACAGATAGCTCCTACCTCACAGAACTGTTGAAAGAATTCACAATGCCAGACATACAGTAAGTGTCCTGATTATTATTGTAGTTGTTGTTGGGGTTTTGACAAACAGCTAAAGAATTACCCAAAATTCTTCTGGACACATCCCACTCAAGTCATCATGGTATATCCAACAGTAAGTCAAAGAGTGAGACCCCAGATCTTCCTGGACTAAGTCTTCTGAAGTGCTTAGCATTTGGCTCTTCTGTCTCTACATGGAGGCATAAGGTAGAAAATGCAGCTGCAGGGTGAGGCTGCACAGAAGATAGTGTCTCTTTTGTCTGATGGTTCTAGAGAGACCTCTTCCAAACAGGAGCACCCAGGTGGAGTCTCGAGAAGAAATTGTCTGAGGGCTTCTCATACTGAGTCTCAATGATGATAAAAAGAACTACCTTGAAGCAATTCAGCGGGTCTGGGAACAAATTGATTTATGAGAGTAAAGATGTGGTCCAGCGCTTCTCACACTCGTCCTCTGGAGTACCCCTATTAGTAGGAGAAAGTAAAAGTGTACCTCCAGGGTTCTAGGGTATAGTTTGAAGTAGTTTATCGAAAGCAAGAAACTTCTTCAATACCCTTTCCTCTTAAAAATGCATGTGCACTTGTATTCTGTTCCATAATGTTCAGTTATATATAAAAACCATGTTGAGTTCTTTCTCAATTTTTGGAGTACAATTTATGCCCCAGAAAATAAATAAATAAGTAAATGAATGAATGAAAATAAATACATACATAAACAAAGAAAGTATATTGTGTGTGTACCCTGTGTCTTTGTGTGTGGTACACTGTCCTTTACCTAGTTTAGACACCGAGGATGTAATGGACACAATACAGACTTTGTACCAGGACCAGTGTGGGTTCCAGGCTTAGCCCCACCCAGCACATGCACGTCACTGCACTCCTCTGAATCTGTTTTCTCCTATGTACAACGAAGATAGTAATGCCCACCATATGGTGTTGTCAGGAGGCTTTTGTGAATTAATGCACAAAATGTGCCCAGCAGAGACCCTGGCACAGCACAGAGACTCGGGAAATGTTACTTCCCTTCCTCATCTACTGTTCCTCATGTGGAAAATATGTTTAAAGGGTAAAAACGGACAGAGCAACATTCAGAAACATTCTTGTCAGGATGAAGCCAGCAAGGCAAACTTCAGAAGTAATCAACAGAACCAAAAAATTGTAGGTAGAGTTCTTATATCTGAACCTAGACAGCCAAAAACAAGAGATTTTCTGTGACCCAACAAACACAACTCCGCTATTGGTCAACATCAGGAAGCTCCACAATGGAAGCACCTTGCCTTCCGTCACCTAACTCAGCCCGAGTGGGGACTTGAACCTTAGCCCTGACTCCTCGCGAACTATAAGTTCAGCCTTTGCTACTCGCCCTCAACATATTTTTTAAAATTATTAAGTATTTGAGTGTAACAAAATGTACAAAGGGTAATGAATAGTCATTATCCACCTCAAGGCTAATGAAATAAAATGTTACAGGTATTGGCATGTCCTGTGTATACGTCCCTTTTTTTTTTTTCATCAGAAATAATCACTATCCTGAATTGGGAGTTTATCATTTTAATAGATTTTGTATGTTTTTATACACCCATGACCAATATATCATATTTTTCATATTAAATTTTATGAGGAATGGCCATATTGTATTTTTCTTGAACTTGTTTTTTATGTTTAACATTATGTTTCTGAGACTTTTTCTATGTAGATACAGGCAGCTATGTTTGGTTCATTTAAACTGATGTGTACTTTTCTATTGCATCAGGTTTTTTATTACAGTAATATTCCATCATGTACTTAATTGTTCTCCTACTCATAGACAGTTAATTTGTTTCTTTTTGCTGTTCCAAACAGAGTTTCAGCGAACATTCTCATACCTGTCTCCTGGGGTAGGGGGTCAGAAGCAAGAATTTCTTTATGATATACAACTAGGGATTGAATTGCTAGGTCTTACAATAAGTGAATATGTAACTTCACTGGACACGATTTAATTGTTCTCCAAAGGGGCTACACCAATTCATACTCCCACCAGTGATTTATGAGTTCTCAATGCCCCAAGTTCTCCTAATGTCTGATATGACCCCCCAACTCTTCTTGAACACACTGTGTCCGAATATGACTTGTGGGTTGAATTATCTGGCGTGGACCTATTGTACACCTGCCTACTCCCGCCTGCAGCCCAGTATTGCTCTAACGGGTGGTAGGGAAGTCCTTTGGAGAGAACTGCAGGCTCTGCCATCCTATACTAAAAAGGGAGCCAAAACAGATTTTCAACCCTGGGGCTGTCTACTTTCAGCTTCCATCCAAGAGGGTGGGCTCCACAATCTCTGTTGTACAGGACTTGGCAGAGTGCCACTCTGTCCTATGCCCCTCCAAATACTCATTGGGGTCAGTAGTACTGAGCTCAACTATATCCACCTGAACATTTTAGATGCCACCAGCACTAGGAGAGATTAAGAATAACATGAAACTGAAGGTTCTTATGGAAGGAAGTTATATATTTGGGCAACTCCAAATATACAGCCCACTTTCTATCACTCTCATCTCTGGAAAAATAAGGTTCAACTGGAAAAAAAGGGTTAGTGATGGGAAATATCTTACAGGGATTTGTTTCAAAAGCCAAATGGTGCCATAGGAAATGCGTGGTAAAAAACACTGCACAAATGAGTAACCAACGAAAATAGAGTGGCAAAAAGAGAAGTTTGGGAAAATTCATCACATTGCCGTTTGATTAAACCATCACTCCTGTTCTTTATGCTAGCTTAGGATGCAGCCTTTGGAAATTAGTTGATGGGCTCCCCTTAGTGAATTTCAGTTACCAGTCTGCACTTGACCCCATGTCACATCATGAACTACTCCTATCTGCCAGGTGTGTCCTCTCCACTTCCCAGCTATGTCCAGGTTCTGTTTCTACTCACTCTTTGCCCCCCACCCCCAAATCTGATGAACTATCGTGAGCTGGAAGGGAACTGGTAGATCTTATAGTTCCATACCTCATTTTACATTTGAGAAACCTAAAGTTGAAATGCCTAGGAAGTGACAGAACTAGGATTAAATTCCAAGTCTATCTTCCTCCAAAGTCCAGGCACCTTTGAATGGCACTGAAGTCTTGAAAAGAATGAGCTTACCTTAAGACTGTAAGTGTCAGGATGGTGGCAGGGGGTGGGGGGTGCTGATTGAGTCCTGAGGCACTCCAAATTTTAGAGTGGTAGAAGAGAAGGAAAAGCCTACACAGAAATATGAGAAAGGGACTTCCAGCCAAGATGGAGGTGTAGGTAGACACACTGTGCTTCCTCACACAACCGAAAGAGGAAAAACAACAATTAAAAAAGAAAAACAGAAACAGCCAGATCTGACAGAAAATTGAACTGAGTGGAAGTCCAACAACCAAGGAGTTAAAGAAGACATGTTTATCCAGACTGGTAAGCGGGGCAGAGCTGGGCAGAAATCACGCGGCGAGACGGAGGTTTGTGGAGTGGTACCGGCAACGCTGCAGCTGCCCAGAGAGCCCCGTGTTGGGCACCCCTGGCCAAAACGCAGCCATCACACTCAGTGAAACCTGCGGCCGGCCCACCCGGACCCAGTGGGGCCGAGACTGGTGGACTGGGCGGTCCCTCATTCATGTGCAGATAAAACGGGAGAAAAAGCTGGGGAGCGGAGCAGACCACACAACCCATCAACGTGGGGAAATAAAGCCTCAAACCACTGATTGAAGACACCTGTGGGGGTTGAGGCTGTGGCAGGAGGAACTCCCAGCCTCACAGGAGAGTTCATTGGAGAGACCCACGTGGACTTGGAACTATGCATGCCCGCCCACCCACTCTGGAGCCAATAAGGAAGGGCCCACTTGCTTGTGGGTAGCAGCGCAAGTGTGGAAGTGGGATAGTGTAGAGAGTGGAGCAAGCACCATTGTTCTCTCAGGACCTGCCCCCATAGGCTTCGTTACAACAAAGCCATGTGGGTTACCCCACCCTGGTGAACACCTAAGGTTCTGCCCCTTGAAGTAACAGGCACACTGAGAAAAAAAATGGCCCAAATGAAAGAACAGATCAAAGCTCCAGAAAACTACAACTAAGTAACGAAGAGATAGCCAACCTATCAGATGCACAGTTCAAAACACTGGTAATCAGGACACTCACAGGATTGGAAGAAAGATGGTCACAATTAGTTGAACAAATGAAGGATACAATAAAGGAAATGAGGGGAAATCTGCAGGAAACCAATAGGGATGAGAAGGAAACTGGGACTCAAATCAACTGTGTGGATCAGAAGGAAGAAAAAAAACATCCAACCAGAATGAAGAAACAAGAATTCAAAAAAAAGAGGAGAGGCTTAGGAACCTCCAGGACATCTTTAAACATCCCAACATCCGAGTCATAGGTGTGCCAGAAGGAGAAGAGGAAGACCAAGGGGTTGAAAACTTATTTGAACAAATAACGAAGGAGAACTTCCCTGATCTGGCAAAGGAAGTGGACTTCCAGGAAGCTGAGGAAGCTCAGAGAGTCCCAAAGAAGTTGGACCCAAAGAGGAACACACAAAGGCACGTCAGAATTACATTACCCAAGATTAAAAATAAGGAGAGAATCTTAGAAGCAGCGAGAGAAAAGGAGACAGTTACCTACAAAAGAATTCCCATAAGACTGTCAGCTGATTTCTCAAAAGAGACCTTGCAGGCAAGAAGGGGCTTGAGAGAAGTATTCCAAGTCATGAAAGGCAAGGACCTACATCCAAGAACAATCTATCCAGCTAAACTCTCATTTAGAATGGAAGGGCAGATAAATTGCTTCTCAGATAAGGTCAAGTTCAAGGAGTTCATCATCACCCAGCCTTTATTATATGAAACGTTAAAGGGATTTATATAAGGCATGGAGGGATATCAACAGGGGAGTGCTAGGGGGAGAGGGGGGAAAAGTACAGACAATAAGTAGCATAAGTGGTAGGTAGAAAACAGACGGGGAGGTTAAGAATAGTATAGGAAATGTAGAAGCCAAAGAACTTATGTGTATGACCTATGGACAAAAACTAAAGGGCAGGGATTCGGGGGGGGGGGGGAAGAAAGGGGGGAAAGTGGGGCAACTGTAATAGCATAATCAATGAAATATGTTTAAAAAAAGAAATATGGGAAAGAACAACTGATGAGGAAGTTGGAACGAATATCCTATAATGAAAATCCTGAAAAGAAAGCATTTTAAATTGAGGGAAACGTTAACAGTGTCTATTGCTCCAAGATGAAGCCAGAAAAGTGACGACTGTATTGTCAATCAGGAGGTCGCTGGGGACCTGGACAAAAGCTGCTTCAGCAGAGTTATGGAGATAAGAGGCAGAGCAAAATGGGTTAAAAGGTGAGAAATTCCAATTTTTAAATGCGGGGTAGAGACATTTTTGGCCCATTGTCCAACAAAAAGCATCCCCAAACCAGGAGAATGTGAAACAAATCCACAAAGCCCATTATTGAGGAAACTAAGAAATAATTAAACCATAAAACCACTATGTATGAGAACACAAAGAAGAGTGGCAGATGCTGTAAGCAGTGTGGAGAAAAGTCAAAATAATCTTGCGGAAGAAGTTACTGAAGAGGTACAAGCCTTGAAGCCTTGCAGAACCCTGGAAAACTCAAAACCTGGAACTGTCAGGTACTGTAGAAGTCAAGGAAGGGCTACATGATGAAAACTGGAATATTGTTCAAAAGTTTATCTGAAGAAGCTATTGAACCTTCAGAAACCACCCACCTCCAGTACATTCTGAAAGTGACCCTTTCTCTAGTTCCACCAGAGGAAAGTCTATTCTCTGGCAAAATTAAACAAGAATGGTTTCACAGTCAGACACCAAGCATGGGAGATTATGGAGACATCTGCAAAGCGAATGTTGCTGCTTCCAGCTCGCCCCTTGTCATTCCACAATTAACACCCAAGGAAAGAGTTTGAAAATTACTTCTCTGTAGAAATAAATATCTCAGAGAGGGAAAAAAGTTACATGTGCTCATATTTGAGGGTCCTCAACAAAACAGAGGATCCTCAACAAAAGAGGCTGTTGACAGAAGCCGGTCATCTGCCAATGGGCATGCCCACCATGATACGCACAGCTTCTAACAAGCCATGCAGTCTTGCTCATTCACTATGAAATATAGCCAAAGACCACTCCATGTTTTTCAAGTACTTTTTCAAGAAGTGAATAGGAGTGCAAATAAATTGGTCAATAGCTGCAGGGAATTGCGGGGTCACGGAAGATTAGTTTTTTTTCAGATTAGAGATACTTGAGTGTATTTATATGCCGGTAATCAGCCAGTAGTAGTTTTCTTCCTGATTTGAGACATATGTGGAGTTGCAAACATTTAGAAAAAGACTTTATGTTTTGCCTGCTTCTAGTTAGGATGTGAAAACCTTCATTTCCATGGTCAACCAGAAAGGCCCAGACAAAATAGAATTCATATGTTTCTGTGGCGCTAGTGAACACACAGGAAGCACTGATGAACTGAATTAGAGGGAAACAAGCCCTTTAGAGCTGAGCAGAGATCTGCAGAAGCTTCCATGCTTGGGGGCGGATGCCTGGTTTCAGTAAGGGCAATTGGAAAAGTAGGTCAGCTATAGACCAAGATGCTGCGGGGAGAAGGAAATCCATCTGAACCTTAGGCAGTGTTGAGTGCCAGGGAGATGGATTATCTGAAAGAGCCCCACATGAAAAAAGAAATCTATCAGCCTGACACCTCTGCTTCTGCCTCTCCCACACCTCTTTTCTGCATTGTTCCAAGAAAGTAGCACTGGAGAAGTTGCTGAAAAGTAGAGAGAAATTGCATAATTTTGTGGATTCTTGCATTGCTTGGATTCTGGAGTCCTACTAGGGGCAAAATCCAAACATCAAACAAAAATATATGAAACTACACCTAATTGCCTCCCAGCTCAAATACTAAAAAGACCACAAAGGCAGGAAAGGGCAAAAGGCTGGGAGTTGCATTAATAAGAGGGAACATACTCTAAATAAAGCTGTGGCCCAGTCCAAGATCAGCCTAACTCAAGGAGGATCTAAATAATCAGTCCCTCATGATAAAAAGCTTATACTCTGCAATAAGTAAACAAAACAAATCAATATTATACCTAAGTCTCCAACTGCTTTTTTCCTACATAATTTCTGAAATATACAATGAGAGATTATAAGACATGGGAAAAGGCAGGATAATGTGATCCATAATCAAGAAAACACAGCAATGGAAGCAAACCACAGATGACTTAATTATTAGAAGTAGCAGACAGAGACCTTAAAGCAACTATTATAAACATTGTAAAGAATTTACAGAAAAGGGTGAATATAATGTAGGAAGACATAGGAAATCAGAAAAAATACTCAAAGAACCCAGTGAAAACCATGGAACTGAAAAATACAATATCTGCAGAAAAGGGATTAATGAGCTTAAAAACAAGTTAATATAAATTATCTAAACTGAAAGAGAGAAAGGAGAAGATTGGGAGTTGTGGAGAATGAGCCAGGGCTATAATTTGTGGGTTAATATCAAGTGGTCAAATGTGTGCGTAATTGGAACATCAAATATGGTATTCCACACACAGATCCAAGAAGCTTAAAGAATCCCAAGCTGGACAAATACAATGAAAGTATCACCTAAGTGTACTGAGTCAAATTTCTGAAAACCAGAATAAAGAGATAATCTGAAAATCAGTCAGAGGGGGAGGAGAAAAGACAGACTACAAACGGAAGAATAGCAATGAATAGCACTTATTTTTCATCAGAAAAGAAAACATGCAATCCAGAAGACAAAAGATTATTATCTTTAGAAAATAAAGTCAAATTAGAACTTTATATTCAGTGAAAATATCCTTAAAACTCAAGGCAAGATTAAAATATTTTCAGAGGGGAAAAAAAACCTTAAAAAAATCCTCACCAACAAATCTGCACTACAAAATAATAATTACTAAAGGAATTCATGCTGTAGGAAAATGATACCAGGTGTAAACTGGACCTACGAAAGGCAAAGGTAACAAATGATAAGTATTTTCTTAATTTCATAAAATGACAAATAGTAACACCACTATAAGGTTTATTACATACATAGAAATAAAGTATATGAACACAAAGGATGAAAGGGGATTATGAAGAAGTATAATGTTAAAGCTTTCTTCCATTATATGAGAAGTGTTACAGTATTAACTATGGTAACCTATGATAAAATTAGGATGACTATTGCAATCCATAAAGGAACTGCTAAAATGGAACCAGAGAGAGGATGTTACTATAGATCCTACAGATATTAAAAGAGGATAAAGGCCTGGCTGGTGTGGCTCAGTGGATTGAGTGCCAACCTGCAAACCAAAAGTTCACTCCTTCAATTCCCAGTCGGGGCACATGCCTGGGTTGCAGGCCAGGTCCCCATTAGGGGGCGCATGATAAGCAACTGCACATTGATGTTTCTTTCCCTCTCCCTCCCTTTTCTTCTCTCTGAAAATAAATAAATAAAATCTTTAAAAAATATATAAGAGAAGATAAAGGATATTATGAATAACTAAAGAAATAAATTCAACAATTACAAAAAAATAATTATCTTTGCGTGTTACTGTATATAAATTATATCTCACTTAAAAATATATAAAAATGATCATTGGTTCAATATATATCTTCATGTCATTAATCATGTTGGCCTCTTCATGGGTAAAAGTCCCAGGGACACTGTGACATACATACATTGTAAACAAATAATTACAGTTGGTTGTGGAATTTCATGGATCCAAAAGCGGTGAAGTGTCTTTAATTAATCTTACGTTTTCTGTTTTGTTTCACTCCATGTTTTTGCAGTTAAAACTAGAGTCATAAAGTCATCTGGAAATGTGAATGCAGCGTTAGTGGTGATAGTGCTGTGTGTTCACTATATAAGTTGAGGCTGCAAAAGCAACAACTTCAGGGCATTTGAAGAAAGTCCAATTCCACAGAAGCTCTTTTATCAGAGGCAAGAAGTCAACAATGCAGAACTGCTGTTATTTGAGGGAGGCCCGGGGGTGGAAGCTGTTTTGCAGCAGGAGCATCATTGGGATACTTGGGATAGACGCTTTTCGAAGAGCTTCTTGATGTGTTTATGTGTGTTCCTCTTTTCACGTTTTCATCAACTAATATCAAAACGTCACAACACAGCTGGAATTCTAAAAAATAACCTTCATGAAGTGTAGAAAAATTCCCAGGGCTGATGAAAAAAAGTCCAGCAGACACTTTGCCCCCACCCCCTATCCCTACAAACCAGAGCAGTGGCGGCTGCAGGACGCATGCTCAGTAAGCAGTTGTGGAAATGAATGAATGGACTGATGAATGTGCCCTAACTGGGACCATTTACTTAACAACATATCACCTACTCTAGGCGCATAATTAAGTGCTGCAGGGGTTGCAGAAGGAACACAAGACATGTGGCCTGAGAACCCTTAACTTCTAAGTAGAACATTGGCAGGCATGTGAAACCACCAAGGAAAACAGGAGACTCTTTAATAGCAGCCTGTCTTTGTAGTATTCCCGGCCTCTCTCATTTCCCAGGAAGATAACATTTCATTTGGTAATGACCAAGTCCTCAGAGAGGGTCTTATCAACCCCTTTAACGGAGCTCTCTCCTGATTTTCTTCCATTTCTAAGAGAGCATAAAAAGATAGGCCCTTATTAATGGTTTTATTGTCCCAGAATTAAAACGACCCACCACTCCCATGAAGCCATCTATTTTGTTTGCTTTGATGTTGTGGGTGCGAAGAGAAGGGGCAAGGAGTGGGGAGGTGGGGCCATAAGTCAGTTGCTCGTTGGAAAAGTAAGGGTGGTATCTGGGAGAGTGTGATCACTGCTTGGGACTGGAGAGTTTATATCTTGCCACACACAAAGCATCAAGGATAAGGATAGTTTGCAAAACAGCCTTTGCTTATTCTGGTACCAAAAAAATAGAAAACTCAAGAAAATACTTGTAAAGAAAAGGAAATAGGCTTCGGGAAAACACCCCAGTTCCCAGACTTTATTTGGCAGGGAAAGAAAACAGTGAAGCCAAGGAACCTTTCCCATTCCCCAAATATGCCTTTTTTAACCCTCTTTTTTAAGCTTCAGTCTTAACACAATATTCTAATTTTAGTATTACCAGTAGGTCCCAGACCTCACTAGTCTGTGACCTAACAGTAAGACCACATTTAGTTTTTTTTCACATTTACTTTTAATGTCCAATCTCCTCCCTGTTAATTGTCAGAAGTCAGCTCCTCCCCCATAGCGTTTCCCAGGCGTTCTGAAGGTTCCGTGATGCCACTTCTGTGTGGTCAAGAGCAAACCTTGATTTTCCTATCCCAACCTCACCTCCATGCCACCTGGTCACGGCCATTTCCCTCATGAAGCTGCTGGCCTGAAGGACAAAGCTGCCCCCTGCCAGATGACAGCCATGCCACCTCTGGCCTGCAGAGGTGGCCCTGTTGGAGAGCACCGTCCTCATTGTTCCCCTTCCTTCTAGTGCACAGCTAGGTGCCCCTTTTCATTACCAAACAGCAGAGTTGAACTCCAACTATGCCTTTTGATGGGATTTATTGAAATATGGGGTAATGTAAAGATGTGCAACATTAAAAATGGTGTACAACCGCCACATGGGCACAGACCTAAGGTCAGTTACCAGGTCAGTTCCTGCCTGGCTCCCTCCACGTGGCCAAGTGAAACTGATCGCTGGCCAAAGTTGCCCTCTTCTCAGGATGATTAACAGTGGAGACTTCTGTTCCCTCCTCTCACCTCTTCAGTAAACGTTTGCTCAGTGTCCAGAATGGTCTAGGTACTGGAGTACACAAGGAGATACAGACACAGGAGATACAGTGGAGACGAAAACAGACATGGCCCAGATCTCAATGAGTTTAAAGTCTGGAAGTAGGGGGAAAAAAGAAAAAGCTAAACAAATAATTACATAATTAAATGTTATAAAAATTTCCCAAGTGCTGTGAAGCAAAGGTTGTGGATTCCATGAGGAAATCTAATTGAGGAGGCTAATCTGAATTGAATTCAGCCCCGACTTCCATGTCTATTGCTCAAGTAAGGCTACTTTGAGCAATAGACATGGAAGTTGGGACTGAAGGCTGGGTAATAATTTGCCGAGTTAAGAGCTAGGCAAAGAATCTCCACGGTCCCCAGACAGCAGTGATGGCAGATGGGAAGGGTCTGTCGGAGAAGGAGCTCAGGGAAGCCGGTGGGGCTCCAGTGAAGAGAGCGGAGGCGGAGCGGTGCCGGACGGGGCTGTCAGGCAGGCACCAGCAGGCCAGGCAAGGACTGGGGACTTTATCCCCAGTGTAATCGACTGCTGTTGAAGGGTTTGGAGCAGCGGAGTGAATGGAATGTTTTGACCAATATTTTAAGAACCTTGGGCAGCCACGTGGAGAATGAATGGAAGAGGGGCAAGAAGGCGGTCGAAAGATAGCCAGTGACTTGCCCAGCGGTCTGAGCAGGAGGTGAGGGCGGCTCAGACCGTGGCGTTGGCAGAAGAGATGGAGAAGTGTCAGAGCTTAGAGGAGAACTAAGGAATTTGATGATAGATTATGTAGAGGAGAGAGAGAGCCGAGGCAGGGTCAAGGAAGGCTTCTAGTTTTTGACTTGGGCAGCTGGGCGTGTGGTCCGATATCTGGGCACTGGTAAGAAAATCAAACAATAGTCTGTACCTTTCCCAAAGTCTGAATTACCCGGCCTTCACTACTACACCTAAGAAGTAGCCCAGACCAGGGGCAGGCTCAAGTGAGCCCCTTTTCAGTTTGTCTTTTAAACTCCCCAACAGCCTGGCAATCCAGCCTCACCCGTGGTTACCCCATTACATCAGTTTTAACAAAAGGTTAGTTTTATATTAGACTTCCTCCCAAAGCAATTGCCAGAATAGACCAGTAATAAACTTCATTCATTCATTCAAAAAGGAAACAGTCTATCACGGTGATTGAAAGCAGGGCCTCTAGGTTCAAATCCTACCTCTGTCGCTTAGTAGTTAAGCAGCTTTAGGAAAGTTCCTTAACTGCCTCTCTGTGACTCAGTTTCCTTCTCTGTGAAATGGAAATAACAGTGTTGTCTATTAAAAAGAGCTGTTATAAGGCATGAGTGAATTAGTTGTGTGTGGTATATTTCGAACAGAGCTTGGCACACTTGAATACTCACTCAGATGGTGTTAGAAATTGCTATTGCTCTCCCCTAACTCAAGTTAGTTAACCGGAAACTTCCCACTTCTCCAGCGCTGTTGAATGCTAGGAGGCTGCTTAGCAGAGTGGAAAACCTTTCTGAGTTAGAGTCAAATTCAAGTCTGATTTTCTGCCTAACCTCTCTGACACCATTGTTCCACCTATAACACAAGGGCAATATTACCCACCCGAGTGCTTATCGTGAGGATGAAAACAAATCTTTGTGCAGGGCTCTGTACGTAGTGGATGCTCAATAAATGTTAGGTTCCTTTCTCTGCTCAAAAGAAGCTTCCCGCCCTAACTTAAATAGTGCACCTCAAACTTTTTATAGGCTTACAGTTTATGAAAAAGGTTAATGTTTTTCAGAATTTACACTTTCTTGCCCTCTAGGCACAGTATGGGGCCATCTGAAAGGCAGGAACACGTCTTACATCCCAGAGAGAATGGTCCACAAAGATTCCATCTGATCCCCAGACCACTCATGTTTCCCACTCTCAGTCGGACCCTTTCCTAACACTATAACCCACTTCCTCTTCCTGCCCCAGGGCCACCTTGAGCAACCAGAGTAAGAAAACACAGGCACCGGCCCACAGAAAACACTCTTGGTTGTCCTGGAAAGCATAGACTGCCTAGACTTTTGTTTTCAAAGCTTACTACACCGTTTCCTCTGGCACAACTGTGCGGGTGGCAGAACTAGCTCCGGATGCCTGCCCCTCCCACCTGCAGTCCTTGTGGTGGCCTTGCCCTGGCTTCTTGGTGCTTGCCTCTTTCTGGTTCACAAGAGCCATTTGCATCATGATATAAAGGTACCTGAATCGCCGAGTGTCCCTCAGGAGCAGTTGCATTTTAAGGCCCATTTCTAATGTAGAATGAAACCTTTGTCCTGTTAATGAAATGGAAGTCTTTTGTGAGCAGATGGAGATTCCTGAAGAAGGGTCCTTCCCCTCTGTCCTTGAAGTCTCTCTCATCCTACACTGTGGCTGACCCTAAATGGATAATGTACTACAAAGACTTTCACTCTGATAGGCATTTGGGGGACCACTGGGGCAATATAGACTATCCTTAGAGATAAGAAAAAAAATGAATGCCTATGACTATTAACAGCACATTAAAAAATGCTCTGATATGATTAATGGGGTGTTTTTGGATTTCAGAGAACAGATTCGCCAAGGCCTTGAAGAACTCCAGAAGGTCCTGCCAGGAGGAGACACTTACATGCATGAAGGATTTGAAAGGGTAATTTTAAAACAATTTTCAACTCCGAATGTAAAGTGAGACATGCAAACATCAGCATAAGGATGGCTGATGAGATAAGGTACATGTGTTAAGGGAACAGCACAACACCCAGGGCAAGAGAGTAAAAAAAATTTCCCATAAACTTTTACGCTGATAACACTCTCCAAAAGCACTGAAGAAATCTCTCTGCTCCTTCCCTGGCCCTGATGAAAGGTTTGCCGGTGAATGCTTGGCTGACACTCAGGAGTCGGCCACACGGACATACATCCTCACCACTCCCTAGGTCGCCTTTTCTACAGGTTGCTTCAGTGACCGAGACGGAATTTCAAAGGCTTCAATCCTAAGGAAAACAAGTCCCTGCCCATGAGATTCCTATTCACAAATATGTTACTTACATGTCAGGGTGACTTTAGGTGAATGTCACCCACTGATATTTGCCTGAAGCCTGGGTGGGTTACAGGAAACATCAGACTGAGCCGTGGCTGCAGGTGCAGCCCAGAGCCACCGCCCCATGTGGTGTCTGGAGCAGTGAGCAGGGGCTGTGGGTCTGATGGCTCTTTCATGTGTTTTTCAGGCCAGCGAGCAGATTTACTATGAAAACAGTCAAGGTGAGACTACCTTATGAATTACCATTATGAATTATTTAACTTTTTTTGTTTGTTTCTTAAAAAGTGCCTCAGTAATTTCATGTTTTAAAAGACATATTTGATATTGCCTATAATCCTTGGACACACACTTTGTCCCGAAGAAGGAATGCATAGAAAGGCGAAACGTACCAGGTCCGATTCTCCCATCCTGCTGATGTCAAGAAAAGTGGTGTGAAAGCAATACATCCAATTACAGGCTACAATCTGCAATTCCTGCAAACAGTTTTGCATTGCATTCATTAAATTAGTATATCCTTGGATGGGTTAGTAAAGTCTTGGATTTTATGTCAAATTTAATTTTCTTATCCTTCTCTGGTCTCCAAGCCCCTTCATTACTGTGATCGTATATAATATTAAGAGTAAGATACCAGTTTGGTTTAAAATTTCTTTCATTTAAATGAAAAAATGCAAAAAAAAAAAAGTGTACTTAGAATGCCTGGCACATGGAACTAATATTTATTATTATTATTATTTTAGCTATTATTACTGTTACTATAGTATCTTTTATGGATAGCATTTCTCTATCTGAGGCAAATCTCTTCTAAAAGATTTAATATGGCACTGGGGATTTTCCTCCCAGGCCTGTAGAGGTGTCTGCTTCTGATTTAGCTCCAAAGTACAACAAACAAAATAGGTCCAGTGTCAACACCACCACTCGTTAGTATGTATCAGCCATCAGCAATGTTACTAGAAGCCTAAAAATCACTGGAAGAATTCTAGCAGGTTTTGCCACGTGCTGTAATTCAGTCAGCTGGTAAATTACGATGACGAGTACTCTGCCCACCTCTTCAAGGAGTGGTGCGTGTGCTGAGCTACGGGGTGTGAGAAGGACTCCTGAACAGCCCAGGTGGCAGAGTGTGTTCAGGCCTTGGTGACCATCACATGGTCTGTTCCTGGAAATTGTAGAAATTTGATGCACTGGAGCTACTCCGAGCTATCAGTCCAGAAACCAATTCACCAGAAACAAAGCTTCCCACCCCCCAACGCCTAGAGTCTGTCTCCACGTTCTTCTTCATGCTGGAATTGGTGCCAGTCCCAAAAGAATAGTTGCTGATTCTCGCAGCATTGACCTGGGCGGTTGAGCTTACAAGAGATGGACTCTCGGGGCTGAGGGAGGCTTCCCTCCGTGCGGCGGGAAGGACTGAGCGGCCTGTGTTGTGTGCGCAGGGTACAGGACCGCCAGCGTCATCATCGCGCTGACCGACGGAGAGCTCCATGAGGACCTCTTTTTCTACTCGGAGAGGGAGGTAAGCGACCGCCGGCCTGTGTCTGTCCGAAACCACACGGAAAGGGCTTCTGCCTTCTGAAACGCGCTGTGATCTTTGTGCTTGGCCAAAACGATTGTTGTTCTTTGAAAAAAAAAACCCTGGATAAAGTAATGTCTTATATGTAAAATAATAATAAAATTTATATTTTAAAGTGAACCTTCATAAGGGGTGGGGGCCGGGTGGAGGTGCGCAAAGGTGGGAGGGGAGAATGGGGGACATCTGTAATAGTGTCGACAATAAAAAAATGAATCTTCATGTCTTATACATGGTGGATATTTTTCCCCTTTCAAACTATTTGTGTGTTTGATGGGGGGGCAAAAATATCTACCACACCCTTATTAAAAGCACTATATTGATGTAGCAGTTTTGAAATACTATATATCATTTTTAAGAAAAATATTTTTTTTTCTGAGTTTTCCCACATATTTTCTACTAAAAACAGGAGGGGAAAGAATTTCTTAAAATATGTAAGAGCAAATTTTGACAGAATATATTAATCATTGAGCTTCTGATCTAAGAACCAAAGTTGAACGTTAATTGGTGGCAAAGTAAATTGTAATCTCTCCTCCAATATTTCTTTTTTCCTTTACTTTGTATTCTCATAAAATACTCCTCAAAGCAAATGAAAGAATTGTCTCTAAATGAAACTTTCAGTTTGTATAAAGAGATTCAGAAAAAAAAATATTTATTAAAAAATTAAACAGTAGTATTTAGCCCTGGCTGGTGTAGCTCAGTGGATTGAGCATGGGCTGGGAACCAAAGGTCCCAGTTCAATTCCCAGTCAGGGCACATACATGCCTGGGTTGCGGGCCAGGTCCTCAGTGGGACCCGCATGAGAGGCAACCACACATTGATATTTCTCTCTCACTCTCTCCCTTACTTCCCCTCTGTCTAAAAATAAATAAATAAAATCTTTAAAAAAATAAAAATAATAAAATAAAATTAAAAAGTAGTATTTATATATAGGAAATCCTTTCCATTCAAGTTTTAGGTGTGTAGGAGTTATATGTATAAATGGCCCGAGGAGACCATCTAACCATGGGGATGTTCTGAAGGCTCATTCAGGCCAAGTGAGAAAGAAACACAATGAGAAAAAAGGCAGGGAGGGAGGGAGATTCTGATCTCTTGGGGGGGAGTTAATCAGAGCAATACACTTACCTCAAGCTCTTGACTACTATTTAATTTCAATGTAGATTCCTCAGCAAGCAGGAAGTATGTATTCATTCATTCATTCACCCAGCGTTAACTGAGAGCTTGGCATGTGCTGGGCACTTTGTTGGACACTAGGGACCCAGAGTGTCAGTAAGACACAGTTGCTGCCCTCCTGGGCCTCACCATGTGATAATGGTCAGCTTGTCGGAGCCTCTGCTGATGAAGAGCATGAGCAAATCATGTAGGTGAACACATCACTGCCCCCACGACTAAGACAAAGGATAATTCACAGTGGGAAACACACAGGTAAATATGACAGGCACGCCCTGAGCATTTGGGAAATAATTTCTATACTCTAAAGTGAAAGCTATGTAATGGGAATGCGAAATGGCTCATCTGGGTGCCAAACAGCAGTCAAATACAGTAAAAACCCTAATAAGGAAATAACTGAATATAAAATAAATGATAGTTGTTAGCTGCTTAAAATAGGGGTTAGTAGAAAAGAATTTTAGGTATGGCACATACAAACTTGGGAAAATATTTGGAGTGCCAATGCCAATAGAAAGAGGGTTTATGAAAAAGAAAGATAAAACTCAAGATATATAAAGAAAATGAACCTTTCCATTTTTGATAATTCTATATAAAGCCCAACTGGAGGAAAAATGTCGCAGAAGTTGGTGCAGATAAGCCTGGGGCTAGTCTGTGTCTAACAGTTTGTTTTATCCTGAAAGCTCAAGAAATATTTCTAACATGAAGGAAAAAAGATACAGGTTCCTGTCCCTTCTAAAATTCAGTGTTAGTCACAAGTGGGTTTGAGTGCTAACAAAGGGTGGAAAAAAGAACACAATTCAAGTTAAGGTATACATATTGAGTGCGTACTATATGTTCACTATCAATTATTTATTGAGCACCTACTGGATATACCAAGGATTTCCAATTCTTGTTTTCTATTTTGAAACATAGAAGAACTTGGAAATCAGTTATCAAAGCCTTTCATAAATGAAATATTAAAATCAAGCCAAAACCTGGATGTTATTTTTCATGTTGCCTTCTCAATATTTAATTGTAGAAAAGGTCAGGGGTTCACTCACTCAAATATGGACCATAATTCCCATACCATTAAGCCAGAGTATTCTATGGCAATGAAAAACGACTTTACTCACAAAGGTTACTGACAGTTATGAGCATCTGCCTTGTCCTAAACCTTGTGCAAGGAGCTCTGCATTTAATATCTGCCTAATCGCCATAACACTGTGCAGAGCAAAGCTAAGTGTCAAATTCAGGAATATCGAGTTCCAAAGGCTGCGACCTTTCCATTAAGCCATGCTACCATCACAGAGGAAGAAAAAATATGCCAGTGAAACTTCATCAGAGAAATAGAAAAGATAAACATTTCCCCAGAATATTTAACCTGATTTACACTTGTCTACAGTTTCTCTTTCCTCTCTTTGCCTTTCAAAGACTGTTTCTCTGGCTCTTTCTCAACACTTCCCACTGGACTAATCACCCATCATGTCTATTATGCCCCACACTAGAACAGGATGTTCACTGGAGTGTAAGCTTTTTGGGGACAGGGATTACCTTCCCCATTGTGATACTTGGTACGTGTAGGTGCTCAGTGAATACCTGATCATTGCAGTTAGTCTGGCTATTCCAAAAGGAGTGTGTTTGCCCTGCTTCTCTCTCTAATGTCTTCTCTTTCATTGCACCAGGCTAACAGATCCCGGGACCTTGGTGCAATTGTTTACTGTGTTGGCGTGAAGGATTTCAATGAAACACAGGTATGATTATGAATTTCCTTTGTTTGGGGGGCATAAAGCTTGTTATTACTCAGTACCGAGGGTGCATCAGCAACATACATGCACGCTAAGCAGACATGTGAGACGTAAGCAATGCTAGGCAGGAAGGGAATTATCGGATGGGTGAGGGCTGTGAAGCCATTTGCTGATGCGCTTGGGGGCCCTTAGCACAGAGCATCCGGGCCGCATCTTTCCTGGGAGATGCTAAACTGCCAACCAAGGTGTCCAAACAGCTCTGAAACAACTTGGAAAACTTGTTGATTGTTTTTTCCTTTTTTAATGGGATGGATCTGATTTTTAAATTTAAATGGCAAATATCCCTTTTCGCCCATTAAGTATGCAGTGCATTTTCAATACCAAAAAAAAAAAAGGGGGGGAAATAATTGGCAAGTGAGCAAAAAGTATGTGTAAGTATATATAAGTAAGTTGTGAAAATTTCCTAACAACCTAAATGAATGTTACTCAGTAGTTTGTAATTTCTGTTTGTTTTAATAACATGGGACAGTGCTCATGATATGTTGTTCAGTAAACAACATTGGATTACATAACACTGGGAATAGTATGAGTCCACTTTTTAAATAAATACGTGTATATGTGTAAACAGTTTTTCTATAGCTATGGAAGACTATATATATGTATATATATCAAATTAATAATAATAGAAATGTGATGGATGGAAGGATGGATGGATAGATGAATATATGGATTATGAGTAACTTTTTAAAAATGTATTCTAAAAATTCTGGAGTTTCTGAAATTTCCCAATGACTACATGTTACATTTGCAATCAATAAAAATCCTGGCAATGCTATGACTGTGGTAGTCACAGAAATGGCAGAGATTTGAGGGTAGGAAACTCACAGAGCATCTTCTCCTTTCTCTGTCCTCTGCTCCACAAAGCAGGGGCAGCCACACCACCTGAGGGTCCTTTCCTCGCTGAGCCGGTTGGGTGAAGATAAGGGTCCTCGTTTATTGCCTTACCCAACACCAAAGCCTGAATTTATTTTTAAAGTAGTTCTGAGAGGAAACTTGAGTTTGTTAAGTTCAAATACAGTTGCCAACAGAAATTTGGGTGAATGGGAGAAAAATGAGCCAATGGCCTGCCCCCAGATCCATAAACCCATGAACCCAGGCCAAAGGTTCATCTAGCTGAGCAGTCATACCTCTGCTCCCAAGGAAAAAAACCATGGAAACAAGTGTAGACACTGGAGCCAACCCTCTAGGCTCGCTCCAGATAGCCCTCTGGTAAGCTCATTATTGTCAAGGGCTTCTCAGTGAGGCCCCTGAGCCAAGTCAAAGCCTCGAGCTCCCCTGGGTCCTAAAAGTAGGTGGAGTCCCCTAAACCCCCTGGCTTTTCTCAGTTCTTCACATCCACGCATGACACATCTGTGTGTTTGTGTGCTTGTTCTCAGCTGGCCCGGATTGCGGACAGTAAGGACCATGTGTTTCCTGTAAATGACGGCTTTCAGGCTCTGCAAGGCATCATCCATTCAGTGAGTAGAGCCCCTCCTTTGAGACTGGACGCTCGGGCACTTCCTGCCCCTGATCTGCTGTTAATACTGCAGCTCCATCCTTCTGAGGCTGCCGTGTTCCTGCTTGAGAGAACATTCCTTTGTATATCTTCGTATTCGTCATATCCCACTTCTGCCTCCTGCCTTTCACACCTGTTTCTTTTTCCTTTTCCTGGGCCAATTCTACCCTACCCTACAAGGGAAAATGAAAAAGTGAAGGGAACCCTGCTCTGGCAGCCAGCCAAACTTCAGGCAGCCCCCAGTTCTTAGGCTTGAAAGGCCGTGGCTGATGGTGCACACTCGACAGCCCTCAGTTTTCCCAAGCCTGACTGAATGCAAGCTGCCCTCAGAGAATCTGCAGGTTCAACCGGCATCGCTAGACCATGAGAGGCATTATCAACCAGTGGTTCTCTACTTCAATGGGTGGCTGCCCATTGAAGTCACCTAGAGCAGTTTTTAAGATCTTCCCAGGTAATTTTAATGGAACCCCTGCTTAAGACCTGTAGTCCAAAATATTAGGGTTGCAGTGTTCTTCAGGGTTTGCACAATCACCAGCCCTCCTTTGCATCCCTGGTTTTTTATGACCCTTTTCCTGTCAGTGAACAGGACACTGGGGTGTCCAGGGCCTCTCTTTTCCACCTTCCATACACAGGTCAGACCTGTGCGTGTTGGATGACGCTGGTCTTTAAAGTCTCAGCCAGAGGTTAGTGTGTGTGCAGCGCCTGTAATAAAGTCCAGAGACACTGCAGCTTCTGCCTGTAAGTTCTGGGACTGGGCAGACAGCCAGTGGTTTCTCCACTTGGAGCTCACCAGGATCAAGACCCCGGGTTTAGGATGCAAATTCAGAGCTCTGAGGATCACTGTCCTCTTAAGATGTCTAGGGTAGTCTTGGCACAGAGTGTACCAGCCAGGGCTCAGGACCTGCCCAGCTCCCCCAGGCTGACACCAGGAAACCTCCAACATGGATGTGCCTTTGTGCTCCCCCTCCCCAACTCCAGGGTTCACTAAGAACACCAGCGGAGTGGGAAGTAAGAACTCTGGAGCTGTCGGCCCGGAGTTTAAATGCTGGCTCAGCAAGTTACCGTTTATAGATCCTGAGATGAGTTACTTCACTTATTTTCTTATTTGTATAAGGGTGCAATGATAAGACTTCTATCATAGACTTGTTTAAGGATTCAAGAGATAACACTGGTGAAAATACTGTCTTTCCAGACACGTAAGACAGTATGTAAGCTATGTACTCAAGGCATCTGACTTATTTCCTCTCCCATGTCCCTTCGCCGTCATGTGAGAGACATTAATGTCAGAGTCCCCCAATCCTCTAAATTTTCTTGAACATATATAGAAATCACCTGGAAATCTTGTTTATGATACTCCTCCCCAGGTTCTCTTCTCAGGGGCTTCTTTCGTAGTCAGTATGGGATGGAGCCCAGGAATCTGCATCTTTAAAATCTGTACTTTTAAATAAATGCCCCAGGTGTACTTTCAGAACACTGGTATCTGTGACCTTACGTTTTCAGGTTTATGACAGACAATCCCATCTCTTGTTGGGAATTCCTGTCTTACACATGTGCATGTGACAGTCATCTTTTTCAAGATGTGTTTGTTTGCCAGGAACAGAAACTCACTCAAATGCCCTTACCCAGAAAGGGGAAATAATTGACAGGATAAAGAAGCATCGGTTCCAGTTACGGACCCCCAGGTGAGGGGCCCCTGCCGTAAATGACTCTGGGGTCAGTGGGGCATACTTAACCACATGAGCAGCAAGAACTTCAATAACCATGCAAAACAAAACCCAAATGGTGTAAGACATGATGAACAGCAGGACTGCGGCCCGATCACGAATCCTTCGGAAGCTCGGAGGTGGATGATTCCAGGCTGCAGTCTTCCTCAGAAAGTGGGGCAGACTTGAGCCTTGAACCACCAAGGAGGGATGATGGGCAGCAGCAGAGAAGAGATGACATGACCTCAGCCCAGAGCAAAGCATATTCCAGGGACAATAAATATACCTGTCTGTCTGGTGGGAGAGTTTGGGTAAAAGAGCCGGGAGTAATGGGAAACAAGCTGAGACACTGGGTTGGAACCAGATTGACAGGAGCCCTGAAGACGCCTCAACTTCAGCTTAGCGGGTGTAATCATGGAAACGTGTTGAATGTCTGACGAGTGATACTGAAGTAGAGAATCCGAGGGCAGCGTGTATTTAGAAGGGACAGGAGACCCGGAGGCAGGAGCCCCGTCCTGAGGCTACTGCAGACGTCCTGCCTGCAGAGGGCTGGATTCCGAGCAGAGGCGTGTGCCTACCTCAGTCAAGAGTGGGTTCCTCCTCAAATAATTTGAATCTTTTTTTATCTGCATAAGTCGCTATTGTCCTTAAATATTTCAACCTTAGCAACTCACCCAAGATTAACTTGGGCTTGGGTGTTTATAAAGCTCTGCTTACCCCCTAATGGAAATAACTCCGAAGAAGTTTAAGAAATTTTAGCAAAAATGTCTCCCCAAATGGGAAAAATAATAATAATTCGAGACTCCAAACTTTTAGCTGAATGATAACATTCTTAGGAGCGTTTATCTGGGAGTTATGCTGGTGGTTCCGATCCTTCCAGTACTTGAAACCCATATTTATGGTGATTGTTAATTTGTTTGCTTGGACAGAGAAACATGGAAGCGCAGCAGGGCTCATCTTTCTCAAGTCAGACAGAAATAATTATGGCCTGAACGCTGGCTATTTTTAAGGAGTAGGTTCGTTTCTCCTTCTGGATACTGAAAAGAAAGCTCTCATGTTCCCTCCATCTGAAGCATCTAATGCAGCTTGTTCCCATGGATGTTGCTTTGTGGCCGATCATTTTCTCATAATAAAGTAGGACTGGGCTTAATTATCCAAAATAAGAGTGCAGGGTGGCTTTCAATAAGCTCAAATGGTTTATAAAGTTCTCCGCCCATAATGACTTTATTTTTAGGATGCAGGGGCTAATATTTATTTACTCGTGAAGTACTCATTGAAAACCTTTTATGGTGGACTCTAGTCATACAATTACAAGTGGAGCAGACAGAGAGACTCTTGCCCTGGTGGAATTTATCATCTAGCAGAAGGGACACACAAAAACAAGTAAATAAATGTGTATAATTAAAATTATGCTATATGATATAAAAGAAGTAACATATCACAGTACCAAGATTACGAGTGAAGGGGTTACAAAGAATCCAGGCTCTTTCGAAGAGATGACCTGAGGGGGGAAATGGAACTGTTCATTGGAAGAGCATGGATAGAATAGTCCCGGCCGACAGAGAGCCCTAGGAGGGTGCTGGGTGTAAGAAGGGCAGTACTTAAGGTGGAGGATGGCTGAAGATGAAGTGAAGAAGCCAGCAGAGGCTAAATCACGTGGAGCCTTGAAGACCACGGTATTTTACTGTGGGGACAGGGGGAAACTGTAGCCAGACACAAAGTCTGATGATAAGACAATCATGCTTGAAATCAAGATTCTCAGGGAATTGAGAGATTGTGGCACTTTATCCATATCCCCTTAGATGACAAATAAATAGACACTGAGGATCAATAAGGAGAAGAAAAATCAATATGATTTATTGAGCATCTTCTCTGCACCAACTCCTCCACTAGGCACTTCAAAAACCCCTCTCTGAAGCACGACTCGTTATCCCCATTTTACAGGTGAGGAAACTGAGGTGCAGGAGGGTTGGAAAAACTGCCCCAAGTATGCCTGCTCATAATGGTAGAGTGGGGATTTGAACCTGGGTCTGGCTGCAGAGATCCTGCTCTTTCTACAATACTCGACTGTGAATGTCTGAGGAAATGGAAAATCACCACTCAGTCCTGGATTCATCAAGTCCCTGGATTCTCTGCTTCCTCAATCTGACTCCTGTGTTTTGGTCTTTTCACTGTTCCTCAACCCTCTCTACTTTAAGGAAGAAGTCCCCAGTGTCAGATTTGTATAATATATTATTTTTCCAAGTGCTTTAACCTGTTTTCCATTTCCGTTTCCCACTGGTGTGACATAGGGAGATGGCAGAAAAAAATCAACAGCTGTCGATAACAGATTTGGGGGCCAAACATTGTTCCTTTATCCCATTTAATATCATCCCACTTAAAAATCCTAACAACCCTGTGAAGGAAGTACTCTTATTCCCAATTTTACACGTAATGGAACTGAAGCTCAGATAACCTACTTAAGAGCCCACAGCTGTAATGGGGAGTACAGGGTTGGAACCCAGTGCCACGACTCATTTCCTTAGGAAGGTAAAAATAAAAATACCACCATTTAGTGACTTCTTGTGTGTTAGACACTGTAGAAATCATTGCACACAGTCATCACATTCTCATGACCATGATCTGATGTAGATATTGTTACTCCTTCTACAGAAGCAGGTACTCTAGGCTCAGAGAGATTACCTAACTTGTCCAAGGTCACACAGCAGGTGGGCTGTGTGATCCAGACTAGTTCCAGGTCTGTCTCCAACAGCCATGAGGAGAGTGACCACAGTGTTCTACTGAATAATGTGTCCAGGCCAGGAAGCAGCTCCGTGGCAGACAGGAAGACACTGACAACGAAAGTTGTGAAATGGCCTAACGCAGCTCACTCAGTTCCAGTAGAAGCAAGACCAGACCCACGTGGTACACTATGGTGGTGCACTATGGGTGGGCAGGAGAGCTCTTTGCCTTTTACTGCTGGGTGGACAGCATCCCTGAAAGTCCCAAGCTCTGCTCAGTGGATGAATTTCCAACATCACGAGAAGCTGACAGCTTGACTCAGGCTGAAAGGAACGTCTTTCTCTCCACACTTGATCAGGACTCTGCCTCTGAGGACAGTATTCCTACTAGCTTTTGCAGAATCTGGTTGATAAAATTATAAGACAAAATTTGGTTGGTTGGAAGATTGCAGCCCTTTAAGCCAGTAAAACTATAAAGGAAGAAACTATTCCTTTGCCTTCTGTTATTGTGGCTTCTTCAGGGAATTTCCAGTGACCACAGTTGGTAAGTACAGTGCCAGCCCTCAAGTGAAAATATGAAACAAAGGTCCAACCAGCCTCTGGGTGTTTGTTTCTTTATCAAAAGTGCAGCAGGCAGTGAAATGGGAACCTGCCTGGAAGCTGGATTCAAATGACACTGATATGGGTCTGCAGCTTTGAACCCCAGCACCTGGCCTGGTTACTGAGATGCCGGCTCCTCCTCCCAGCTGTCCGCTCTTCCTGTGCAGTTGAGGGTGGTGCCTGGAACCAGGCACCCTGTGTCCGAGAAGAAAACCCCAGGCACTGTCACCTCCATCTAGGAGCATTTTCTAAAAATAAATATTTGAGCTTGCATCAGGCTTCCTCTTAATGGGAGGGTAAGTTAGCGCATGTTGGATCAACATCTACATGTTAGATCAACATCTACATGTTTGATCGACATCAGGTATTGAGCAAACAACTATATTTGCAAGAATTTCTTGCAAGTTTTGGCATGAACATCCTTGTTATCAAAGAAGCTGTAAGATCAGCAAAACTGAGGAGTAAGTCTATTCCATGGTGTGTATGTATTTATTTTCTTTGTGAAAACCACGTCCTGTGCTGACCTCTCCCTTCCGCTCGTGGGAAGGTGAAAGAAACATAGCCCCTAATGTGGCCCAGTTCCTAGCAAAGCTATGGCAGAAGGCAAAGCCTGTCTTTATGACCTTCCTTCCACCTACTCTTCCAAGATCCCACTCGGGGCTTCCCTCCCATCACAGTCGGCATCACCTTCCATGGTCCTGGAAGGTGCCTGTCTTGACTGAACTAATCCTCTTTCCAGAGCAATCAGAGGTGGAGGACCTTTTCTGCGGCAGCCACCCTTCATTTAAATTGGGCTTATTTGATTGGATGAAGCCCCTTCTCCTTTGCCTCATTTGAATGCTGCCTCAAGGCACTGATCCAGGCTTCTACTCTCTGTGGAGCCTGCCCTGGTTGCTCCTCCACCAGAAACCCTCCCTACTTTTGAGCTTCGCCAATGTTGGAATGATTTGCCTGGCTCTTGTCATGCTCTGTGCCATTCCTCTGGGTCTGTTGCCAAATTGTGTGATCACGGAGACTGCCCCAATTGTCGTCTTTCCCATGGTGTCCAATGTCGTGCTGCGCCCATTTATTCCTTGTAAAGCGCCCAGAGGGTTGCACACCCTTTATGACCTACACAAGGGGCATTTGTGTGGCTCTGTGTCTTATAAAATCCCCTCGGTCCTGCCCCAACCCTCTCTTCCAAGATAGTATCTCTAAGAGATGGCATTTGGGCTCCACGCTCATTTGCAGGCCTGGAAACAGAAATAGAATCAATTGTAGTTTCTGTAGTGAGCAGAAAATCTTTTTGAAAAAATTACGTGCCTCAGCAGTCATTAATTAGACTCAGACTTTGCAGTCTTTCAGGCCAGGCATTCCAACTAAGCTATTACTTCTATCTGGCTTATTAAAAAGTCCAAGTATAATAAAAATCACCATAGCTTGAAGAAGCTACAAAGATTGCAGAAAGCCATGCTCAGTTAATCCTCAGCACTAGCCCCTCCCTTCCACTCCCCCCATATCTAGGAATCTGATAAAATCCACTGTAAAAGCTACAGTAGAATTTACAACAAAATCCAGTGAAAACGCTGTCTGCAGGGGTCAGTTCCCAACGAGGGCCACTGACTTCACCAATATTCAGGTCAACAAGCTCATCTTACTAAATAAACCACGTGTTGAAGTTCACAGCTATCTGAGCTTTCCTTCTGAAAACAGGAAAGTGGTTTCGTGGAAAAAAATGAATTTCCTCGGTTTCAGAACCTCGTCTGTCCTGTGCTCCTTCACACCAGATTCTCCTCGATGGTGAAACTGGCCAAGCAAAGAGCAGTGTTTATTTGAGTGAGCTGGGTACCCCCACTCAGGAAGAAACTTTTGCTTTATTGTCCAAAAATTCAGTAAAACCTTAAAAACCTTTCTTGCAGGTTAGAGTTTTTATTTGGTATAATGTATGAGTACACAGAAAATCATATATGAATCCCAGAAAGATGTGTGCATAACAGTAAATTTTTATTTTAAATTCAGATTCTGTAGAAAAGACATGGATCTAGGATGATGTCCATAGTAAACAGTAAGTGTGGTTACTGGTTTAAAGTATGGAATGGATACAGTAAGTCCTCATTTAATGCTGTAAATGGACTCTTAGAACTGCAGTGAAGTGACATATACCGAAACCAGTCTTACCATAGGTGAATTGATGTAAACAGGAGTTTTTACAGCATCTCAAACATTGTAATGAAATGACATTGAACAAAACGATGTTATTAGAAGAAAACCTGCTGTAATTTTACAATTCATGGAGTTAGTCCTGAAGACACAGATGAGCCTGTTGTGGGTCCCAAGCTTGGCCCTTTACACTAAAATCCGTGCTCCCCAGGCTTGCCTGATGTGCCTTCTGCCATCGGCTGTTACAGTGTGTGTGGCCCTTCTGACGGGGCCCAAGTGTCACCACCACACAGAGATCTCTACATTTTTGCCAACTGAAGGTGCAAGGCCTTCTAAAAAGCAAGCCAGTCTAGATCTTAGACGTGGAGGCATGATAACACCCACAGCACTGCTGTTCTCAAAGGCCTGCCCTTAACGAAATGAATGTTGAAACAGGCATCCTGAGAAGGTGGCCCCCAAAGGTGGTGGTGTGTAATAAGACGAAGGAGGTGTTACCAGATGCCAGATGTGGCCTTGTATTCAGAAGACCCTAAGTTTTAATTACAGGGAAGATAGAAGACCACTACGTAATATGCTAGAATGCCAGCTAATGAAGCCATGCAGAAATTGTGCCATGTATTCATTTAGTTATTCGATAAATATTTACGTAGTGCCTACTATGTGCTAGGGTAGGCATTGCGGACACAGTAGTGGGTAAAAACAAATCTCATCCTTGCCCTCATAGAGTCTACGGAAGAATGAAAATGACCAAACAATCCAAAAATAAATATATAATTATAAACCATGACAAGTCCTCTGAAGGATGGTAATTTATACTAAAATGTGGGTGGATACAGAAATATTTCACTAGTAAAATCATCAGGACTTAGGTGGCAAAGTCCACGCTAGACAGAGAGAGTGAGGTAAAGGAAAACTGCTAGGTTTTGTCTTGGAGAACTAGACAGGTGTAATCTGTCAACAGATAGTTAACCACCCACAGGCAGCCAGCCCCTTCCAAGCCCTGGACATCTTCAAAGCAGAATGTGCCCTGCATGACAAAAACCAAGGAACATACTCTGTGAGACCTGAAAGATGTGTGGAAGAAGTGAATGAATTCACACACAAACACACACACACACAGACACAAATCCTCTAATAGTAAATGGCCAAGTAAATAAAGATTGGTTGTTTATTTGGGAAGGAGGCAGAGCAATTAGAAAAAAAAATTAGGTACTTATGGCAAAGGAGGTGCCCCTAATAACTCTGCAAATATTTATAATCCTGTAAGGGCTCTTGCAGAATCTCTGCATAAACTGAGAACTTTATGAAAAAGGACATTAGGTTTTTAGAGTCCAAAAAACTAAACTCTTATATACGACCTGAACTTCCACAATGGATTTCACTTTAGATATACGGAAAGCTCTTATTACTTGGCAAAGTTCTTCTACATTTGCTGCCTCTCTCCCTCTGCCAACAATTTAACGAGATGTGTAAAAGCAACTATACCAGTAGCAGCACGTCACATTTATACAGTTCTCTATGGATTTCAAACATGCCTTCCGTAGATCTTCTTTTTGAAATCTTTCAAAAACATGATAGGAAAATATTAGCCGTCTTTGTTATTATTTTTTTCAACAAATTAAACACGAGGCCAGTGCTGGGTGACGGGATAGAAGCATATACGAGCTGCTGTCTTGGCCCAACAGGAAGTGCAGTAGCAATGGTAATAACAAAAGTACCAGCGACAGCTTCCATGGTTTGAGGACTGAATGTACAGGGGTGGGCGAAAGTAGGTTGACACTTGTTCGTATGGAAGATAGTACAGTAATTAATGAATGAGCATGCACAAATAAACCGTGTTTCACATACTTACAACTGTAAACCTACTTTCGTATGCCGGATATTCTGCTAAGTGCTTTACGACTAAGGTTGTTGGGAACACATTTCTTGGTGAAATTTTCATGAAGGGCACATCCTGGCTGGTGGCCCAAGGGTCACTAATAACAATCTATTGACCAATCACATCTGTTTGTTCTGTCCATAAACAAAAATGCTGTCAGATTTCGTTGAATATCATCACTCTTTTCTATCCAATCCAATATGAATTTTGCCACCCAAGTCCAACTGACTTTACAAACTAAATATCTCTATACTCAGGTCTCTTATTTATTTTGCCAACATACAGCCCTTTTCAGGTCATTGTTTTTCTATCCCTATTTTATAGAAGATAAAACTGAGGTTCAGGATTTTAATAACTTGTCCAAAGCCACATGGCCAGCAAGGGGTGGTGTTTGGATTTGAACATAAATTTATTCAGAGCCCAAATCTGTGTCCAGAGCCCCAGTTCTTACTAATGATAGCTGCCATTGGTTGAGGACTCAGTTACCAGGGTCCAGGCACCGTGCCATAGGTTTTGTCTGTGTTATCTCATTCAGTCTTCCCAACTCCACAGCCCTGTGCATTAGGTGCTCTTCTTATCCAGTTGAGGAACCAGAGAGTCAGAGGTTATGCTACTTGCCCAAGGTCACACTGCTTGTGAGTGAGCTGTCCCAAGCAGTTTGATTCCAGATTCCAAGCTGTTACTCAGTATGTTAAACTATTCTTCATGATTGGAGTTCAGGAAAGCTAAAGGATTTGTCAAGGACTGTAGGTCAACTAAGTACAAGACCAGGGCCAGGACCAACTCCTCACATTAGATAATATTGGAGGCACTTGGTGGTCTTAACCAGTCTCCATGACAGGCCAGCTATACTCTCGGCTCTGACATCCCCCTCTGTGTGAGTCTTGTCCACTCCATCCAGTGATTTCACTTCAGCAGTTCCCCAGTGCTGGCTTCACAGCTCTTCCATGCCTACCGCTGCTCCAGTGGGGGACAGATCCTTCACCTCCCCATCTAGTCTCCAGTCCCTAAGCTGGTCTGCTGTCTGGGGAAGTTCAGACAGACTGATTACTGCACCGTCTGGGCTGCTAATAACCACGGGGATCCCCCAAAATCCACCCAGTGCCATTGTGACTTCCTACCTTTTGAAACCAGACATTTCAAACTAACAGAAGTCCCAGACAAATCCTGCCCATCCCCCTCACTGATAAATTTTACTCTATTGGCTGCAGTGCATCTCTTCCAGATGTTTTAAGTTAAGATTGGGAAAGTTGTGTTTTTACTGGATTGAAGCACAGCGCTTGGCTGACATTTTTTGGCCCTTCGTGCACTCCTTAGATTTATCAGCTAATTGCAGACACTTTGAGAGAATAATACAGCGTGTGTTTATTATGACAAACCCGGCTCAGTGTATCTTTGTGGCCAAAGATTCACGGGCGTTTCCTTTACTGACCCCTGGTTAAGTATTAGAGTTGATTCAAAAAGATTGGTTCAAAGTCAAGAACTTACATGGGTGAAAATATTTCGTTTATGTGTTTTGGTGGAGTTGGGGATGGGGACAGAATAGATCCAATAGCTCAATTTTTATTCTTAAACTGTTTTTGAAATCTTTTGTTGTGGATAATAGAATGATTTATTAAGGGATGCCAAATGCCTTAGGAATTTTGTTTAAAACATCAAAAAACAGTTTCATGGTTGTTCTAATGCCACTATTTAATAAGCTTCTCCATATGGGTGAATTCTGTTTCTTCCAATATGGCCTGTTTGAAGACTCGCCTGAGGAGACGTTAATGGGGGTGGTTAGCTCCCTCGGCCGTGGCCACCCCTGCCTGAGCTGGCCCTTCAGGCAGGAAGAGCCCAGTGACAGCAAACTGGGGGGAGAGGGTGAACCGTCATCACCACTGAAGTCAGACAGTTGTCACCGGGTGTATGAATCATTGTACATCAAGATCTTGGTAAGCCCCAATCAATCCTAGGACATGGCTGCCTATATAAGAGACCTAAAGGACTGGACCAACCTTAGGAGAGGGGAGAAGGGAGAAGCGAGGGGAAGGGAAAGATGGATGTCCAGGATCTGTGCTTGGGGTCCCTGATCCCGAGTCAGAATGACAGTGAAGGGAACTCAGGAGCTAGTGGTGGCACCAGACCCCAGAGCCAGCTGTGTGAGGACCACTGACTCTGATGGATGTTGGGGTTTGGGGGCACAGGAATCATTCTGTAGTTGGAACAGGTTTGGGGACCAGGGAAACTGAGGCTGCCCTTGTGTTTGGGGTGGGGGCAGAGGTGGCTGGTTAAGCCAGGGGCCAAGGAAGGAAGGCAAAAGCTGACGGAAAGACACACGTTGCTTCCTGCTCTGAAATCAGGGGGAAGCTGAAAACAAAAACCGGGATCGAAGTAAGAAAATGCCTTTAAATTGTGTAAGAGTGGGAAGGACTATCCAGGAAATCTGAATTTTAGAATTGTCAGAAAAGGAAATACTGCTTTTTATGGCTTTCAAGTAGATAGAGTTATTTAAAATACGTGGTTGTGGGGAACTTGTTTCAATGAATACATTTGAATGCTTTGCCATCTGCACGTCAGAGAAAGAGTTTCTGAAGCATGTTGTCGTTTCCTTTCACAATGCTTCTCTGTGAGGACGCCCCGATTTCTCTCTGGAATGGGTAAATATTGTCTCTTCTGAGAAGCCGGCTTGTTTTTATTCTACAGATTGAGAATCTCATAAATATTGTCTGTTCCTCATTTGCTACTAAAAAGCTTAGAACTAAATCCATGAGCCACTCCTACAAAGGAAATAAACTCCCCACAGTATATTTTTTCTGTGATGTTCACACTCTTTATTTCATCTTCCCTTATTTTCCCCTTAATCCATTTCCTCCTCTTTTGTAATTTATTATATCTTTTATTTGATTGTAACTCATGGTGTATGTATTACTTAAACTCGAACAAAGTAACGTATATAGATAAATACATCAATGCAAGTGTTTCCCAATGCAAAAACATGATTTTTCTTTTACTGACTTTAAGTTTTATAATTTCACTATCAATTCCTCTAACAAATGCCCCTTTCATAAATAGAAAAATGGTTTCCTTCAGCCCTCTGAACCTTCTCAATTTCCAAATTAAGGCCCAAATAAAGGTACTGCATTTACTTGGTAAATTGTCCTATACTTGCTTAAAATGCTTGGTTGAAATTTCATAATCAATATAAAATAAGAGACAGGATTTACAAATGGTGGAGAGAAGCTTACACCCTACCCATTATAAACTGCTTTGTCCAGAAGAAGCATTCTTTGTTGAGTCCCTAAGCAGTTATGGGGTTCCCCCGCACACTCCGCCCAACCCCACAAGACTCACTTGGGAGAAGACTACATTTCCACTTAAGTAAGGCATGGAGGGTCCCCCTGAAGAGTGGGCACAACAAAGTAGCCGTCAAAACCCTCTCCTGCAACTTCTTTCCAGACTCTTCTAACAAAAAGGGAATGGAGTACAGTAATCTGAAAACCATCCTCTAGAGGGTGGGCCATCTCCGTTCTCCTCTCCAGCTTTATCTGTTATCCCTCTTTTTTCTACTTTTCAAGCTCATTTTTTTCCAGCTAAAGAAATTTATGCATTTCTACTTTCTCACCTTTGCTCATGCCATTCCCTGTCTGGAGCCCGACCTTCCCCTAACTCATTGCACTCCACCTGACAGAGTCCTACCCTCAGCACCCACCTGTTCGGCGAAGTCTTTCCCAACGTACCAGACCTCAGTGGCCTCCACCATGAACTTCATGGCCTTCTCTCTGCCCCTTCACTCTGGCACCTACCACATATGACCACATACCACATATAAGGCCTATTTCCCCAACGAGAGGTCAGAACTCCCCATAGCTAGGTCTGGCATATCATAGACTCAATAACTACCTGCTGAAAGAACAAGAAATGAATAATTCTTACGGCTTTCAGGACACCCAGCAGCTTCTAACACAATGTTGGCTCATCGAATGTTTGACATTGAGGATACTAGTAAAGTACTCCCCACCCACCCACCCACTGCAGCATGATGTCTTTGAATCTTCCTCTCTTGGTACCTAAAAGGAAACCTTTATTTTAACAACATAAGCTGTGCTTTGACTTTGTTTCCTTTCCTTTTAGATTTTGAAGAAGTCCTGCATTGAAATTCTAGCAGCAGAACCATCCACCATATGTGCAGGAGGTAGGTTGAAATTAAGTGCTAATTGCTCTCATACAGTTAGTTTGAGATAATTCGAGCTCAAATCCCATGTTGACTTCATTGGTGGGAAAGAGGGGAAGTAAGGCAGGAAGTGGCGAGTGTGGAGAGAGGAGTAGAAATTGCTAAATACATTTGCTTTTAGGGGGAAAAAAAAGAAAGAAGCAACATGTCAGTTGTTTGAAACTTTGAAAACATCTGTCCAAACTCTCTTTTCGTGGGATTAATTGTGCGAGTGTTGCAGAGACACGGATTCCCACACACGACCACCAACACCAGCCGTGGACAGCAGTGTGGTCTAACCCCGCATGCTCACAGCAGCCCAGCAGGTGCCAGACGCTGACAGTGCTCGTGGGCCACCCTTGGAAGGTTGACATATTTAATCCCTTAATCGGTGCTGGCCTCTCTCCATAATCAATATATTGATCTTAATTAATTGCTCAATCTACCAGTCCTGACTAAATAGTGTTTGGCAATTCCAACTGTCCTAGTAAAGGGCCGTTATAATTTGTCCACTGTAGAGGAAGTCTCTGCTTGCACTGAGAATCAGCCTTCTCCGGCAGTATTTTCTCTCACTGATCCCAGCTGAGGGTCTTGTTATTGGTTTGTATGGTAACAGGCTGCCTGAAACTACATCCATGCTGGCTCTTTTGTATAATTCCTATCAGGTTTCCCATCACTCTTATTTATTTAAAAAATATTGTTAAGCACCTACTGAATGCCAGGCACTGTCCTGGGTACTGGAGCTACAAAAAGATAAACCTTCTCTGTGCCTGTGCTTCGGGAGCTTGAGTCTGTCACTGTTGAGAGGTCACTGTTAACATCACCTTTCTAGTCTCCAAAACACCAAGTGCCAATTATTAGTTAATCACAGAAAATATAATATGCAATCTTATAAGCATTGGAGAGGAACTTGCAGGTTTTTTCAAACACTGTACATGTTTATGCTTTAGGATAAATATTATTGGTATAAATGAAGCAATTCCTTAAAGATTCCATCCAATTTGTTGGCTGTATTTTAGAATAGCTGAAAGACTTTCGAGGAATTAGAGACACTGAATGATATTTGCCACCAATGAGACATTGAGTGTATATGTAAACATACAAAGTTGTTAATATTTGGTGACTATTCACAGATATGTGTACATTTCCCAAAGAAAAGCAAACAACAAAGATTATCTACTGACTTTTAAATAAATTGCTACCTGGTAAGACAGATGGTAGGGACAGTTGCTATTGCCACAGAGCAGATCCAGAAAAAGAATTCTTAGAAAAAGAATTGAAAAATCTTACCTTTGCAAATTTGATAAAAGAATAGGACCACATGACCCCAGTGCCAGAGCTTTGTAAGGAGTCTGTGCAGTGAGGAGCCTCAACCAGGGCTCATTAGCTTCAAGGTAAACCCACCTCCACAATTTTTATAGATTTTTCATTTAAAATAATTGGAAAACGGGAGTTTTTTAATTGTACAATTATCCCGTTCATGAGGAAAACCCAGACTTGCGGTTCAGCAAGCCTCCTGGGTGTGTTCTGACCTTGTAGTGAATCAGAGAGTCTGAAGATAATGAATACACTTCAGTTAATTCACCAGCATGATCAAGCCCCTCGTTTCTCTTCACTTCCTAATGGAGTGCATGGCACTCAGCAGGTAGTCCATCGATGCTGACTGAATGTCTTGATTCATACGTTCCTTCAGCAAACACTGCACTGAGTTTGCCCGTTTGACCCTTATTAATTCCTTTCATGTCACTTTAAGAAATTACCGTTCCTTTGAACTGTCTAATTAAAATGAAGAAAAATTAGAAAATAATAGGCAAAGACAGAAAGAACAAGGACAAAATAAAAACAAAGTTTCAACTTGGACAATAGAAAAGTATCTTCCTAAATAATTCTTGAATCAAAGATTAGTAAACCAAAATCTCCTTTACATACCTTGAGGTATTTGAGGCAATAAAGAAGGCCACACATATAAAATGAATATGGCACAGAAATATCAGGGTTCACAAGAATTAACCCTAGGAAATTCATTGATTTTAATATATTTCTTATTAAATGGAACAGAAAATAAAAAAGATATTTCTAAAAGCCACAGAGAATACAAGAAAAATATTAAAGTGCATTCATAAATTTAAACAAGTTCAAGCAATTTAATTGAAATTTTTTCCAAGAGCTGTTTCTTTGGCAGAACCAATAAAATAGACAAATCCCTGGCAAATCCAATCCAAGGAACCTTACTTTAGATCATTTTTAAATCTCTGGCTTAGGCGCAATATGACGTATTTTAAAACAAACAATCGTCTCCTGTGTCAGAGTCAACTACCCAGTTCTATTTCCTTTATTTCTCATGAAGAAAAAATTAATACAGGACACAGTAATGGGAGCTAACCATAGGTTTTGAAGAGCCAAGTTCTCATCTTTCTTGAATTAGAATCAAAATAGCTAAAACATGCTGATCTGAGAATAACTTTACTAAGAAGGAAATGAAACTTCCAGAAGAATCCTTACACCAACAATTCTTCCATAGATTTCTCTCAGGGAATGTTGCTGGTCATCTCTGGAAGCGTGGCTTCCGTGCAGCACCGGAGCCTGTTTTGTTGCCCATGACCGTGAACTCCTGTCACGTAGAGCTAGGCATACCCCCACTGGGATTTTCTTTAGGCTACTGCCAGGACTCAGGGATTTACACGAAAGTGCTTTGAAAAGCACAAACTGTTAGACAAAACCAGGTGATATTATTATCGTCAGTGTCACCTCAATGAGGATTAAAGGCTAATGTGAGAATCTTAATGTTGATGGCATTATACCTACATGAGAAAAACATGCCTGTATGTGTCTCTACAGGAAAAAAATGGGGAGAATATTGATGGAGTTTAGAGTACCTTCAAAATGATTAATTATTCATGTGCTAGAAGAGAAAGTAAACAAGGAATTAATGGATTGTTTATATGTCCAAGTATAATGGGGAGACTAAGCCCTGATAGATCGGTGGGGGAAAAAAGGTAGAATTTGCTTTCATCAAAAGCCTTGTCTCTCAGTCTCCTCCCCTCACTCTCTGTAGAAACTTCCCTTCCTTCTCTGGCTGATGTGGCTCAGTGGATTGAGCACCAGCCTGAGAACCAAAGGGTCACCATTTCAATTCCCAGTCAGGGCACAACCCACAACCCTGGGTTGTGGGCCAGGTACCCAGTTTGGGGTGTATGCAAGGCAAATGAACATTGATATTTCTCTCCCTCTCTTTCTCCCACCCTTCCTCTCTGTCTAAAAATAAATAAATAAAATCTTTTTTAAAAAACGCACTATGTTAAAAACAAAAACAAACAAACAGAAAAACTTCCCCTCCTGGCCCCCAGGGCAGCTGCTGTGGAGCCCCACCAGGCCTGTCTGCTCAGGACACTCAAGCTGGCAATTGCATTCCTCCAAGACAGTGATCTCAGCTGGCTTTCACCAACAACTCGACAACAGCCAGCCATGGTTCTGACAGCAAACTGTGCTCTGAGAGAGGCAGAGAGACAATGCACTGGGTGGACAACAACACTGAGATGCAACACAGATCTTTATATGTTGAGCTGCAAATAACTGGGTAACATGTAATGGGGTGTATATAAAATGGCCTTGGGTTCAAATAGCCAATTTCACTTAGAGGCAGATTTAGGGAAACCTGACGTAGTTAATGAGGGGGGAAAGAAAAAACAAGGAGAATCATAGCTATCTTGATATCTGACAAGTTTGCGTCTGACAAAAATAAAAGCGGACGTAGTCTTTGGGTGATTCAGTAGCCATCCAGTGTCCAGGTCCGGAGAGCTACTTCCGTGTCCTACTGTTCCGGGTTCAGACCATGGTTCCAAGTCCCATATTTTAAGAAAGGCATTGACAAAGGCATGTCCGTAGGAGAAGAGGTGATCTGGAAACCCCTGCCAGCGGTTTTAACTGGCAGCCTACAAACCCTGACTGGTCTGCACATATGTTCTTTTTGATCCACACTGTACTTTTTTTTTAAGAAACTTTAAATTTATTGCTAACATTTAAAAATCTGATTTTATCTAAAAAATCTGTTTTGAAAAATCACATCTGGCAACGCCGGACCCGTAATTATTACAAGGTAATTATTAGAGATTGAATAACTTGAAAAGAAGTAGGTACTCTTTTCTTGTTCACCATAACCCTCACCACTCCCCATTGTCACCTAATACTCAGCCCATGCATATGGCTGTCATTTGGCATGGTGCTTCTGTCACTGGAGTTATAGTCCCTGCTGCATGTAGGAAGTCACCTGCTGTGCGGAGTCTTTATAGCACCTTTCAACATTACCTGCATTTAAGTAATTCTGCTTCTCTTCCAATACAGACTCTCTTTAAAAGTTCCTAATTAAATATTTTTGTACATTAGTCTCTGTATAATTAGGAGAATTGACCTATTCTTGGACTGGCCCTGCCTAGTTTAGCTCCTCTCTAGGAAAGACACCCGTTTGCCTAAGCCAGTTTTCCTCGGGCCCCACTTTGTTGGCCATAAACTTGAACAGTGCACAGTGTGCTGTGTGAGTGAGCAGTCCAGGAAGGAACTAATTGGAATTAAGTGTGCAACCTGCCAGCTGCTCCACATTGGGAGCTTTTGTGCTCCAGAAGTGGGAGGAGGTTATAATTAGCTCCTCACATTGTCGTTTCAGAAGCGGTTGTATTACTCCTGCTGTGTCGTTTCTCGCTGTTTGTAATAGAACTGGGTGAGGTCGCGGAGAAGGAAGGGAGTTTCAGTCTTCGTGTTTACCACTTGGAAATTAGATGCTTAAAAACAGACACATTTAAGCAACATCAAATAGTGGTTTCATTTCTTTCCCTTTTCATTGTTTTTCGAAGCACTCACGCCTGGCCCTTAGGCACCTCTCCGGATGGATTGCTTAACTCTCTGCTCTGCCCTCCTTTTCATTTGAAGAGATTTCTGTTTGCAGTAGGTATTCTCATTCACTGTTGGTGAGAATGTAAAATGACAAAATCACTTTGGAAAAAAGTTTAGACAGTTTTTTAAAAAATCAAACACCCACCATGTGACTTAGCTCTTCTAGCCCTAGATACTACCCAAGAGAAAAGGAAATCTATATCCAGACAAATACTTGCATACAATGTCTATAACAGCTCAATTTCCATAGCCAAAACTATGACAACTCAAACGCTCATCAACGGGTAAATGGATAAACAAATTGTGGTTTATCCAAATAATGAACAATGCACAGCAATAAATAGGAATACATTGTGCATGATGTCAAAATAACTATGGATATGTCTTAAAATAATTATGCTAAGTAAAAGAAGTTAGGCAAAAAGTTACCGTGTGAGTTCATTTACACAAAATTCTAGAAAATGCAAACAAATCGATGACAGAGACCTAGTCGGTGGTTGCGCGGCAGCCGTGTCGGGAGGGGGAGGTGGGGGAGGTTACAAAGGGCACCTGGCAGCTTTTGAGGGTGATGGATGTGGTCACTATTTCGATCATGCTATTGTCCCGTGATTACATACATATGTCAAAACTTATCAAGTTATATACTTGATTTGCAAGTTATTGTATGTCAGTTATACCTCACTAAAGATGTTATAAATAAATGACTAAAAATTTAAAAGTTCTAGAATAATTTAGGCATCAGAAAGCACTTAATGTATATTAGTCACCATATTATATTTTCTGTTTCATTAAACGTATATTAAGACATCAAATTCAAACTTACTCATAAGATGAAATATCACTAACAATAATTTTGCAGGAAAGTCTTGGGAGACAGAAAAAATACAGATTATAGAGCTGTCTCATCAGATACAATGAATGATAGTCTTTATTAAAGTCATTTCAAAATTATGGGTTCCACGTTTCAAAAAATATATAAGGAAAATATACAAAAGAGGGAACAGGATGAAATAAGTTTATCAAACTATTTACTGACCTTAATTTTTCTTTTTTTAAATTGAGCTAAAATTCACATACCATAAAATTCACCCTTGAAAAAAGAAAAAAAAAGAGCAAAAAAGTGAAAGGTCTCATGGACATGGAGGGGGTGGGTGGAGGTGGAAGAGGGTATAGAGGGATAAATGGTAACAGAAAAAATACAATAAAAATGTTATTTTTCTTTTAAATATATGTCATCAATTATGCTATTATAGTTGTCCCATTCCCCCCTTTATTCCTCTCCACTCTGCACCCCCTGTTCTACCGGCATCCCCCACCTTAGTTCATGTCCATGGGTTGTACACATAAGTTCTCTGGCTTCTACATTTCCTATACTATTCTTAACCTCCCCCTGTCTATTTTCTACCTACCATTTATGCTTCTTATTCCATGTGCCTTTTCCCCCATTCTCCCCCCTCCCTGCTGATAACCCTCTATGTAATCTCCATTTCTGTGATTCTGTTCTTGTTCTAGTTGTTTGCTTAAGTTTGTTTTTGTTTTTGTTTTAGGTTCAGTTGTTGATAGTTGTGAGTTTGTTGTCGTTTTACTGTTCATATTTTTGATCATCTTCTTTTTCTTAGATAAGTCCTTTTAACATTTCATATAAGGGCTTGGTCATGATGAACTCCTTTAACTTGACCTTATCTGGGAAGCACTTTACCTGCCCTTCCATTCTAAATGATAGCTTTGCTAACTAGAATAATCTTGGATGGAGGTCCTGGCCTTTCATTACTTGGAATACTTCTTTCCAACTTCTTCTTGCCTCAAGGTATCTTTGGAGAAATCAGCTGATAGTCTTCTGGGAACTCCTTTGTAGGTAACTGTCTCCTTTTCTCTTGCTGCTTTTAAGATTCTCTCCTTCTCTTGAATTTTCGGTAGTGTAATTATGATGTGCCTTGGTATGTGCTTCCTTGGGTCCAACTTCTTGAGGACTCTGAGCTTCCTGGACTTCCTGGAAGTCTATTTCCTTTGTCAGATTGGGGTAGTTCTCCTTTATTATGTTTTCAAATAAGTTTTCCATTTCTTGTTCTTCCTCTTCTCCTTCTGGCACCCCTATGATTCAGACATTGGAACATTTAAAGTTGCCCCAGAGGTTCCTAAGCCTCTCCTCATTTTTCTGAATTCTTGTTTCTTCATTCTGTTCTGGATGAATGTTTATTTTCTTCCTTCTGCCCCAAATCATTGATTTGCATCCCAGTTTCCTTCCCATCACTGTTGGTTCCCTGTGCATTTTCCTTTATTTCACTTTTCATAGCCTTCACTTCTTCCTCTATTTTGTGACCATACTCAATCGATTCTGTGAGCATCCTAATTACTAGTGTTTTGAACTATGCATCTGATAGGTTGGCTATCTCTTTGTCACTTAGTTGTATTTTTTATAAAGCTTTGATCTGTTCTTTCATTTGGGCCATATTTTTTTGTCTTGGTGAGACTTTTATGTAGTAAGGGGTGGACCCTAAGGTATTCACCAGGGCAGGGTAACCCAGGACACTGCATTGTGGCACTTATGTGTGTGGTGGGGAGAAGATGGTCAGAGAGGGAACAATGCCGCTTGTTTAGCTCTGGGCCACCTTTCACTCACTTCCTCCACTACCCAAAGCAAATGGGCCCTTCTGGTGCTGATCCCTGGGTGGGTGGGTGGGTGGGTGGGTGGGTGGGTGTGTGTACATTCTAGGACCCTGTGGGTCTCTCCTACGAACTCTCCTGAAAGGCTGGGAGTTTTCCCACTACTGCAACCTCCACAAATTTCTTCAGTCAGAGGTTTTGAGGCTTTATTTCTCTGCACTGGAACCCTGGGTTTTGTGGCCTGTCTTGCTCCCCAGTTGTTCCTCCTGGTTTATCGGCACGCAAATGCGGGACCGCCTACTCTGCCAGCAGCCACCCACCGCGGTCCTCCAGGCACTGCCCTGCCTTGAGGCCTCTCCACCCTGGCTGCCTGCCTCCGCCCTTCCTACCAGTCTGGATGAATGTTTCTCTTTAACTCCTTGGTCTTCAGACTTCCATACAATTTGATTTTCTGGCAGTTCTGGTTATTTTTTGTTTTTAAATTTGTTGTTGTCCTTCTTTTGGTTGTGCGAGGAGGCACAGTGCATCTACCTATGCCTCCATCTTGACTGGAAGTCAGAAATGTTTAACAAAGGGGAGAAAAGCACAATCCAGTGGTTTTTAATATATTCACAAAGGTGTACAGCCATAACCACTGTGTAATTCCCAAATATTTTCCTCACTCCAAAAAGAAACCCATAATAGTCATCTCCTATTTCTCCCTATCTCCAGCCCTGACAATAGCCAATCTATTTTCTGTCTCTGGATTTGTTAATCTGGAATTTTAATATAAATGAAATAATACTATATATGGCCTTTTGTGTCTGGCTTCTTCCATTTGGCATAATGTCTTCAAGATTTGTCCATGCCTTAACATGTGTCAGAACTTTATGGGTGAATGATATTCCCTTGTAATAACACCATAGTCATCAGTTGATGGATTTCCATTTTTCGGTATTATGAATAATGCTACTATGAACATACATGTACAAGTTCTCATGTAGACCTACATTTTTAATTCTCTTGATATATACCTAAGAATGGAATTTTTGGTCATAAGAGAATTCTACTTAACTTTTTGAGGAACTGCCAAACTATTTTATAAAGCACATACCCAGCAGTGTATGAGGGTTCTAATTTCTTCACCAATACTTGTTATTATCCATCTCTTTTATTATAGCCATTCTAGCGAGTATAGAGTGATATTGCACTGTGGTTTTGATTTGCACACCCCTAACAGCTAATGATGTTGAACATCTTTTCATTCATTGACCTTATTAATTCTCAGGAAATAAACAGAATTAGACCTGACCGGCACCTGAATAAATGACCACCTAGTCATTCACCTTTATTCACTTTCTGCGCCAAGGTGTCATTTATTTATTCATTCAATAAGCTTATACTGAGACTGACTTAGCCCTGAGTTAGACACTATTAAACTTCTGAGGAAGCAGAAATGATGGACTCTACCATCAGGAAGCTTAAATTATAATTGAGAATAAGAGTGACAAAAGAATCATAATGAACATCTGTCTTACAGATACTGTACCTTAAAAAATATGTACCTTAAAAGATCAAAGATTGTTTTCTAGTAGAAATTATTTCCTAAAGCCCTGCAAGCTCTAGGCACTTCTTAAGAGCTGTAATCCAATGTGCAAACTGCCTAAAAATACTTCACTGTACATATTTTGAAGGGTAGGTTCAGGGCTTTGTGGATAAATGCAGTTAAATCGCTATGTCCTGGTTCTGGAGTGTCCTGGTTCTCACTTGCTGGCACATTCATTTGACAGGGTTTTGTTACATAACTTGCATGTGTGAGGAGCTGACATTCTGGTTGGGCTGCTGAGTCAGAAGTTTGGGCTTTTCTGGAAACCACATGTGCGCACTAACACAGAATCTGCCCCCCGCTTCCCTCCTTCTGTGTTTCCCACAGCATCACTGCCTCCATCTTCTTCTCAGGCCTGGGGGGTTAAAGAGTTGGGTTTCCACCATTGACACGTCATGGATTCCTGCTGTCTTTCTTCCTAAACACTGTGAGGTCGGGCCAAACAGACATGTGGGTAGCCTCTTTTATAGAGGACTCAGCAGCTGAACTGGTAATGCTAGAACATGTTGTTAGGGAAGAGACCTCGGCATGCAGCCTGCATTTCCAGTCTTCTCTCTGTCTGCTGATCTTGGAGGAAATAAGAGAAGTAGGCACAGAAGTGAGGCAGAAAACATTTTCAACCAACAAAAGCGTTCAATGGCAGATTTCTGGAAGCCTAGCATTCAAACTAAAACCAGAAATAGGTTTCTATAGGTTTATTTTGAGTAAATAAAATACAAAAAGAATCTTCCACAGTGTTGTTGAACCAAGGGCATCATCAGTCACATGCCAGGCAGGCCCCTGAAGAAAACTGTTAAGTCCACCCTTGTAAACTTAGCAATTGTACATATGCACTAACTTGCACATATAAAAACTTAATATGCATAAGACATGTGGTCTTGAAATCATGTGCCCATGACCTTCATTAATATAGTTTAATACTAAGGCAGTAAACACTTGGATACACGTCCCGATTTGTGCTGCTTCCTAATTCCATGACCTTGGGCAAGTCACTTAAAATGTCAGACTCTCAAGTTTCTTATTGTTATGGTTCATTATACTTGTAAAAAGCATTCTGTTCGAATTCATACTCTTTGTGGCACATGCAGCGCCTCTGGGTTCTTTTATTTCGGTGGTTTCTTGCTTGCCACTCAGGCCAGCTCCACTTTTCTACAAAATGGGCAAGCGTACCTAAAATAAAAATAAAGTAGACTTAAAAAAAATCACAGCATCAGTCTCAAAATTAGTCATGTGTCACAAGACAATGGGGATCCATTTTAGCATAACAGTAAACAGTGTAGTGGCTGAGCTCTGAGGGCCTGGATTTTGATGCCCAACAGGCCCGGATTCCAGTCTGATTCTCACAGCTGCTAGCTGTGGACAGATTACGTAACCTCACCAACCTCAGTGTTTTCTCATTTGTACCTCCCTGGGCTGCGAAGAGGTTAAAATGACATCAGACGCATACAATGCTGAGCACTGGGCCTGAAACATAATGAGGGAGCAACTAACACCAGTTACTATTTTCTTGGAAAACATGATCTCTAAATCAGCTTCCTGGGAATTAAGGTGACATACACTCATGACGCTTTTTTAAAGTTTGGAAGAGTCAAAAGCTAGTCTTCTAATTCCATTCTTCCTCCAATAAAAATCCCTACTTGGATAGCAATTTCCAGTTTAAGATCTACTTTCACAAGTATAGCATTTTTTCCTGTGACTTTTAGTCAATTTCTTTTTTAATATGCCATGCAGCATTACCTAGGCTCTGATTTTTATACACATAAAATGACAAAAATAAAAGAAAGTAGAATATTGACTATTAGCTACCATCAAACTTAAGCAAATATTCCTAAACATTTAACTGACTAATTAACAGGGGCTATTTTTTTTCCCTTGCTAAGACTATTGTAAAAGGATCATTATTTTTACTTCATAAGGATTTTATTACCATGAAATAATTCCATGTGCACTATACCAAAGGGAAAGTAACCTGCAGGGCTAGAGACCCGTGACATGTATTCCCTGTTCTATTCGGAGAGAAGTGAGTACTAACTACAGCAAGGGGCCAACATCAGTTCAAACAGGTAATGCTTGACGACTGGTCACCGATAAGCAAGACTGATTTTTTGCTAACTACAACCACTGCTATATAACACAAGGTATCAGTACTGTGTGCCCAGCAGAGACAGGAGGGCCAAAGCAATATCAAGCAATTCTCTACCCAGAGGAATGTTTTTCTAGTGGTGGAAGAAAAGACAAAAGAACAACATTGGACAGTACCTAATCACATGCTACAATGTTCGGGACAGACGGTCAATGCCAGTGCCGTAAGGCAGTGGTTTTCAAAAACTGTTAGGCACCTTGAGCTCTAAAGAAATCCTGTAGAGGCATCCAGTGTGTAAAAGAGACATGAGAGTATTTCAGTTGATTGAAGAAATGGAGAGCCCCTCCCTCTCCTGTGGTCCTCAGCTGCAGACATCACATTTTTTTTTAAAGATTTTATTTTTATTTATTTTTTAGAGAGAGGGGAAGGGAGGGAGACAGAGAGGGAGAGAAACAGCAATGTATGGTTGCCTCTCACATGGCCCTCACTGGGGACCCGGCCCGCAACCCAGGCATGTGCCCTGCCTAGGAATCGAAACGGGACCCTTTGGTTCCCAGCCTGCACTCAATCCACTGAGCTACACCAGCCAGGGCTGCAGACATCACATTTTTTAAAATTACAGGGACTTGATAGATTTGAATGACAGAGAAGGGGAGGAAGGCATTGCAGGTAGAAGAAACAGCAAGAGCAAAGGCAAAAGGGTAGAAATTCAAAGTAAGAAGTTGTTCTTGTGGACACCTAGTAAGTAAGTGATAAAAGGCACCTACATGGTCACTTTCGGGTTCCAACATGAAATAGTTTTCAAATATTTTAAGCCTGGTGAAATAGTGAACAAACACCCTAAACCGGAGAAGATAGGAAACCCAGGGTTAATGACCTGCAGTCAAATAATGTGTCTTGTCGTTACTCTTCATTTCAGAATCATTTCAAGTAGTCGTGAGAGGGAATGGCTTTCGACACGCTCGCAACGTGGACAGGGTCCTCTGCAGCTTCAAGATCAACGAGTCGGTCACGCTCAGTAAGTTCTTGCAGAGTTTGTGGGTTTCTTCAGCCTGCCCAGGGAAGGGAAGGCCCAGCCCCATCTTCCAACAAGGCCACACACAGGAAACAGTACAAAGAAGGGTCTTCCCCGCTGGAAGGGCCTCCAACAAGGGCATAGCAAGCCCCTCCCACACCCTGGTCTCCATCAAGAAAGGCAGCGGGGTACTTGTTTCCCAGTCCACTGTGTGTACGGAGTTACTCTCTCGAGTGGCAGTGCCGGTGATGATAGGTGAGGGATGAGAAGCTTGATATTCCTTAACAAAGTATTAGGGCTACGCAAGCACAGGAGGGAAAAATAGACAGCCTAAACTTATTAATTCAGAGTAAACCAAAAGCCAAACTGTAAGGCTTCCACGTGTAGATGCTGGAATTTTTTTCAGCCTGATGATTCTTGCTTTGAGTTGCCAAGAAGTTAATCATGGTGAATATCTGACATGAAAAACAGGAATATGAAAGTAAAACTAAGTGCATTTTATGCGGAAAATGAATTATCACAACATTGGCACTTTCACAAGACATTTGTAGCAGGCAAGTTCTTAATTTAAAGACGTGTGATTCATGCAGCTGTCCAGGAGACACAGGGAGACCGACGGTGGGAGGACAGATGTCCAGGACGCCTGGTTATTCTTTGCATCTGGCATCCATCCCACAGATACCTATTGATTCGGTATCTGCAGTGACAGACAGCAATAATACACTGCACTTTCTACACTGCTATGTCCTCTTAAATGCTTCACATCTTTTTGCCACAACAGCCCTGGGAGGTAGAAAGAGAACAGAGGACCAGAGGACACCCACCTTGATTGACCAGCCCCTCACACTAGCTCTGCCTTCCTGATAGCCTTGCGGAGTAGATACTAGCCTGTTTTTCAAAAGGAAGAATTGAAGGATATGTCTTTTTTTCCTCCTTCTCGTCTTAAAACACACTTGAATATTTAAACAGAAATACACAATGGCTTCCTTACAAACATCTGGAATTCCTGGCCTTGGAATAATTCCAAGCATTTGAAGCATTCTTAATGTTTCAAATAGCTTTCTTAGTACTTGGAAATACTCAGATGTGTCCAAAGAGTATTTGCTATTCAAAAACATTTTCAAAGATCCGTGAGTAGTCACAGTGTGAAAGTTGGATGTGCGCCCTCTACAGAGTTCTTCCTTTTTTCTTCCTTTCGTTGGTGATGTTGCTTAAGTCTACCTGCCCTCTCTCCTTAACCAAAATCTCTAACCCAAGATCAGAAACTCCTGAGGGTTAAACTCAAATACATCAACAGCTTTCAGCTTCCCAGAGGAGCAAGCATTCAGACCAACCCCTCTCTGAAGATCAGTGGAAATGAGATGTAGTGTCGCCATTGCTTGGAAGGTTATAGAGATGCTGCATTAGGTTACATGAAAGGCAAACTCGTGATGGATTTGTACAGTGACATTTTGAAAGCCTATTTTCCAATTTCTCCGTGAAATTTTGTTTCTTGGGAAACCAGCTCATCTTCTTCCTTCCTCCTTCCTTTCCTAATATATACTTGAAAACACCTGCACACTGTCCACCTCGTTTATATTTAAAAAAATAAAGGAGGTTAGGACAGGTATTTGGCTTAAAGCATAAACCAAATGGTGTTCTAGCACAGTGCTAACAGTTCGGAGAAGAAGAAAGAAGTGATCAGCCATGCTCTAGGCTGTAAGCAACACTCCAAAACTCAAATCTATGTTTATTAAGAATAACTAAGGGGAAATATTGGAATTTTGGGAAAAAAAGAACCTGCCCTTTATTTATTAATTTGCTATTCATTTCCATTCAGTAAATAATATGAACAAGAAATTATGGAGGACAGGCCAAGGTAAATAAATTTTTAAATACAACATATTCAAATCTACATTTTTCTATCAACCTTATGAATATAATGTCTCTGTTGAGTTATCACAATAAAATAAAATAAATTTGTATTCCTTCACTTTTTCCATTCTTTTTTCCATCTCTACATCCCATTTTAAAAACGTTATCTATTTTCATTGTTATAGTATATATTTCCTCTTTCAAGATTTTTTGCTAAATGCTTCAGTATGTTTTGAATGACATATGTTTTTCTTAAAATAATAACAAAATTCCAGAAAAACACTAATTAAAAGCCCAATAATGAAGCTAAGGCTGTTGTGGCTCTCCAGCCTGCTCAACCTATAACATGAAAATATGATTCAGGCCTCAGAGACATCAACAAATGCTACAGTAGCAGATTATGTGAAGCAAAACTGTTAAACATAAAAGAACAAATTGAAAATTAATATTTATAGTGGGAGGTATTAACATGATTTTCTGAGTCTTTGAATGGATAATTAAAAAATGAAAGATATCTATACCTTTTTAAATGGCTATCAACATCTTTCCACATTATTATACTAAGACATAAATAAAATGCCAACGTATTAATGCTAAAATTATGAATTATTTAATATGTTCTTAGGTGATAAATATAACAAGAAAATAAAAAGCATAGGTTAGTACCTAATTCTCCTCATTTGCCTTTTCTTAAAATAAAATCAATGAATCAACAGCTTAGAAATCTAAAACAATTTCTGAACTTGTGGTTGATATAATAACTCTAGAAATTCTGGGTAAAATACAGTTTAAAAATTTGTAACGTGGCTGGCCAAGATGGAGGCGTAGGTAGACACACTTTGCCTCCTCACATAAACAAAGAAGGACAACAACTAATTTTAAAACAAAAAACAACCAGAACTGCCAGAAAATCGAACTGTATGGAAATCTGACAACCAAGGAATTAAAGAAGAAACATTCATCCAGACCAGTAGGAGGGGCAGAGAAGGGCAGAGATGACCCGTGGCAAGGTGGCAGCTGGAGGACCAGGCAGGCAAGGCAATGGCTGGTGGTCCCACATTTCTGTGATGATAAACCAGGAGGAACAACTGGGGAGTGAGACACACCATGCAACCCAGGGTTCCAGCACAGGAAAAGAAAACCTCAAAACCTCTGGCAGTAAAAACCTATGGTGGTTGCGGCAGCAGGAGCAACTCCCAGCCTCACAGGAGAGATCATTGGAGAGATCTACAGGGTCCTAGGACATACACAAGGCAACCCACCTTGGAAACAGTACTAGAAGGGCCCGATTTGCTTGTGGGTAGTGGGGGAAGTGACTGAAAGCTTGCTGAGAGCGGAGCAAGAAGCACTGTTCCCTCTCTGACCTCTCCCCGACATACAGTGCCACAATGCAGCCACATAGGTTACCCCGACCTGGAGAAACTGCCCAGGAAAAGAATCCTAGCTCTGTCTTAAAGCTGGGTGACCATGGCATCTTCTGGAGTAATCTCATGCCTCAGTTTCTCTGTCTGTAAAATGAGTGTGACAGTAATAACACCTCTATTGCGAATTGTTATGAGGTTTAGTATGGAAGGTGGAGATAGAACAGGACCAGATACACAGTAAAGCATTGGTCAGTGTTGGCTGCTGGTGCTGATTTATTATTATCATCACTATTATTTAATGGAGCAGGGACTGAGTATTATAAATACATTAATTGTCATCAAATTAATATTGAGTTTCAGTACAATCCAATGGGACTTTTTAAGTTAACAGAATAATTCTAAAGTTTATATGGAAGAATAAACATTTGAGAACAGCCAAGAAAAATGTGGAAACTTGCCCTAGCTGATTTTAAGATGTATAAAAGAGTCCTAGCCAATTTTCAGATGTATAAAAAGTAATTGAAACAATGGGTGGCTGGTGCCACAAAAGGCAAACTGAGCATTAGAACGGGAAAAGCAAAGGCCATAAACAGAGCCAAGCACTTGTTAGTTTAGCATAGAATAAAGTAACCTTTCTAATGGGGGGTGGGGGAGAGCATATTATTAAGAAAATAGTGTTGAGAAAACTGGCTAACCACTTGGAAAAACAATTAAGTTTATTTTTATCTCACACCTTAAATCTAAACAAATTCCAGGTGAAAAATTTAAGTGTGAATATGAAATGATAAAAGTTATGGAAGG